>BSXT01002927.1:0-20779 GCA_030267785.1 Phytophthora fragariaefolia
CGACCTCAGCGGTGGGCATAATCTAGTCCGCGGGGACGGCTTACCTGAGGAGTCGCCGCGTGCCGCTTGTGTTGGACTCCGAATATTCCACTCTGTATTTCTTTCTTTAACTCTGCTAGGCTCGAAGGCCTTTCCTACAGGTTCCTATACTAATATCAAATGAAACTGGGCAGTTACGGCCCTTCCAATACTAAAACTAAGTTCAATCGTTGACCGACCCTCTAGGCTCGCCGAGCTCCCATAAGATCGGCGACCCCTCAGATTCGGAAATAACCGAAACTCCCGGACGTAATCGAAACTCCCGGGTCGGTGTCTTGGGTACACTCTTGATCCCGATTAGCTAGCACCACAGACCCGGCCAAAGTACGCAACCTTGGCCTAAATCCGGAAAGCGCTATACCACAACTGATTGTATTTGAATTATCAACCTACTCTACGGCGGTTTTACCCCCTGGCGCTCCCAGCGTCCGTTGTAGTTGTGGACGACCTATGGCTAGATACGAAACGACCCTGTCCGTTGAAGTGGGCAGTGGGGTAGCGATTTCTAACACCCGACACCGATGCCAGCCCAAAACGGCACTGTACAACCGACATTTGTGGACAAGGAAGATCCTCATACTGTACCTTATTAACCTTTCAGCCGTTTTATGGTCTATCCATGGATACCACGGGGGTTGCACTGTACTATACTATGCAGAGCTGTGAACCACATGTGAGACAACGCAAAACGAATTGATATTAGTGGGGGGCAAAATTAGATTTTTAGTGGTGATTTTATGCTTGAAATGACCACCATATTTTTAATGTCCGGTGGTCACAACATTTCTAGAAATGGTTCACCTGTTTAGGTTGACCATTTTCGAAATAACCGACCATTTCTCGAAGAGTCGCCCTCCGCAACAGCGCATTTCCCTTTAGTCTAAAAATGTTCGACCACAGGGCGAATGGTCGGCCAGTTTATATCTGACCGGGGTGATTTTTTGCTGAGCACCTGGTCATTTTGGCAGCGCTGGCATGGTGATATTTTTGTACCATCTTTTAATTTTGACCCCCCCCCCCCATTAAGGCATTAAACCTAATTTTTGAGTTTGATACCGCATTCGAACGAGCATGTTTCGTACTTTCGGATGAGTATCTTCGTGGTGTCAAAAGTGTATTTCCCGCCAAGTTATAGCCGCTCAAAAATTTGAACTTTGAAATATTTCTTAAGTTCGCTTTTGTTTATTGTGGTTTCTATACTAAAATTCTGCGAGGAATCCAATCGTAACATCTATTCCTGCCTATATCGAGGTGAACACGTTCAAAATACTAGTACATGTTTAAGTTAACCCTTCAGCTACCGGGACACTTAGGGGTCCATAGGGACCCCTTTGAGAGGCGAATTAACCATTTCTATTGGCCGAAATTGTTGCTAGCTACGAGACGGGACATGCTCGTGTTGGTAAGGGGTCCAATGAGACCCCTAAGAGGTGCTAGACAGGCCAACGGATTCGGTTCGTAACAAGCTGATATCAACGGTATAAGTGTCATCCAGGTTTTTTGCGAGCGGCAAGCAAGTATGGAAGCAGGAGTTGGCAGCGATTGGGACGCGCTCGAGCTTCAACAGGACTATAGCATCGAGGCCATTGCACTCGAAGCGCTCATCCCACCCTCGACGGCGCTGACGACGAGCAACACGATGTTGACGATGGGCATCACGACGCTAGTGGCGACGGTCAACACGGCGGTGTAGTTGGCGGCGCAGTGGACGTGCATCTCGGGGGTGCTGATTGTGTGCGTCTCAACAGTACCACTGATGTGCAGCATCCCCTCGGTTGCGGCGTGCAGTGTGGTGCGCTCAACGCGCAAGCGGCGCTCGGTCCATCGCAGCCCCGCGGTGTTACTGGAGAGCCTCGTATTCCGCCGACTGCGCCTACCGCCTGCAGGATTAGAGGGGCAAGCAGCACGCGGTCGCTACTACAGGTAACAGCGAGCGATCCCGCCGTCAACGCGGCTCCGCTGCCCAAGCACATCGACAACCAGCTCCATACATCAGCTTGCACATCTCACCTCGCCGTACCCAACATCTACGCGTCCAGCCCGCTTGGCAAAGCGTACATGGAGTCGCTGAACATGTAGAGCGGGGTTCATATTGCAGCTGACGCCACGGTGACGAAGGCCTATCGCGACAACGCTGAGTTCGGTTTATTTACTCTATTTGCCCCGTCGGCGTTCCGCCGCAGCCTGTAGACATGGACCTCCGATGTTCTAGCGTCCCGAGGACAAAAACAAATGTCTGAAAGTGAATTCAACGCATACTGTGGGATTGAAATTGCCATGAGCCTTTGTCCGATGCAAGATATTGCTGAGTATTGGTCTGAGCGCCAATTTATCGGTCAGGCAGCGTTCAAAGAAACTATGGCGAGAACAAGATTTCAAAATATTAGATCAGCACTTCAGCTCCATGCGCCAGATGACCCGACATTGGACAAGCTGCGCGATCCGCTGTGGCACAGCAGAATAATTCTCGCTCATTTTTAGAAGCCCTTCGCCGAGTTCGCGGTTCCAAGTGGCGTATGCAGCATTGATGAAATGACGGTGGCAACTAAAGCGCGTTCGAAAGCCCGGACGTACATGCCGTCCAAGCCCGACAAATACGGCGTGCGCTTCTACTCGGTTGTCGGTTGGGATTCACTCTACGTCCACGCGTTGTGGGACAACGCGTCGAGCAACTCCCAGACAACTACGCCAGCTCAGCGCTATACGAATCAGTTTCCATCGCTGCGTACCTCGCTCCACAATACCCTGCGGCGCGATGATGTTACTGTAAGTGCAAAGTCAGCTACGACGTTGTGGCTGGTGATGGTAAGACACCGTGCAGCGCTGGACGCGGTATGCAGAGCAACGACCTGTGAGCCTGTAGCAGTTACACGCAAACGGTCAAATAGGTCAATTACCAGCGTAGAAGCACTTACATTGCCAACATCTTAGGAATATACCCTGTCTGGCCAAAGTTGGTTGAGGCGCCGAGTGATGCATGCTGGGGCGTCCCCCTTCATGTTTCCGTTTTTAGCATAGAGATACAATCGACGCAGCGATATGCGGATAGCACGATTACGGTGCCTCTTCCTCGCCAATTTGCACTGCAGACGCTTCCCTGCCTCCTCTAACTCGCTACCATAGCGCAACCAGTCGCACTCCGGTGCGCCGCACCAGCCGCACATGCTCTCGACGCTCTCGACGTCCTCCATGCTGCGTTAAGAACACGAGGGAAAAACAAATTTAAGGGGGATGTTGATTTGAAAGGAAACCAGCCACTTCCTTGATCCCTCCGATTGGTCTAAAAATTCAAATGCAACGATTTGATAGGCTCTCTAAGAGGTCCTAGTGGACCTTTCAGGAGTGGTCTGGTAGCTAAAGGGTTAAGTTCGCATGTACTTTTTGTGATCATACAATGATGGTTCCTTTCGTCGCTCACTTTGATCCGAATTGAACGTCCGGTGCCGCTAGCTACGGGCACTTCAAGTGCAACGGTGACACTTCTCGCACCCTGCGAGGAGTGCGAGTTGCAGCCAGATCCTCCCGCGATGACAAGGGCAACGTACTTGGTTACCGTGCCTCAACGGCCCGCTTTGGTCCTCCACCTCGCAGAGCGTCCCGACTTATAGCGCTGGCGCTTGCTGCTTAAGGCGTCAGCTCCTTTGTGTCGGAAAATCGCGACTACGCCCGCAGTTCCGAATTTCGCCAGTAGAACGGCAACCTCAAAGCGTATAGATCGTTGGGAATCAGAAAGCCGTTAGATACACTGCCACGCTTCGACGAGAGCATCAAGGTGATGCTCAACGGGCGTTGAAGCGGCCCCATCCGTGACGGAAGGCACTCCCTGGGTCAGCAACAGCTTGGTGCTGCCCGTCGCGGGCTGCAAGCAATGTTCGCCAAAGCGCTGCTTCACCGCGCGGCAGCCCGCGCCATCTACTGCCCGGGAAGATGATCTCGCTCATCGCTGCCTGGCGTGAGATCTCATGTGAAACCGTCGTGACGCCTCTGATTTTGCAAAACGGGCGTCTGCCTCAAGTGGCAAGCCGTCGACATCGGCCTTGGGTATGCAGGTGCCAGTCCTGTGGCCGGCTTCGCGGTACATGTAGTAGGCCACTGCTGTTGGACCGCAACTTCCAGAGGTGCGGTGTGCTCTGGCAGCAGGCGGTCTACCGAGCTGTGTTGGCTGTGCTAGGTGTGGTCAGCAGGTTCGGCGACTGTACATGTGCAATTCGTTTACAGCCAAGAGCTACCGGTATGTCCCGTAACGCCCTGCTCCGAACATTTTTCACCCCGAAGGTGAAAAAAGATTTTTATCCCGGTCGTTGAAGCGGCTGCGGCATGATGATGCTCGCCGTGGTGTTGCATCTGCAGCTGGAGGCTGACGCCGCCGCCGATCGTCGAAGCCAGCGCTGGGCGGCAGCATCGACTCGATGCTAACGCGGCGACTGCGCGGCGTACTGTACCGGTACCGGTCTGCTGTCTGCAGTCTGCCCGAGCGCGACGCCTTCCAAGCCGACGACAACGAGGCGCGCGGCGGCTGACGTCCGGATCGGCGAGACCAGCAGGCCCATCAGGCCCATCAGGCCCCACGCGAGTCCAGCAAATGGACGCCGTACTGGAAATTCGTGGCGTGTGCGACACACTGCCCAGCTGCTGGCCGACGATCGCCTGGCACTGCTGGGCTCACTATGGGGCGTGCGACTCGCACGTTGAAGGCTCGGGGCGCCGCTCTGCGACGCCGGACTCGAAAGAATCGCGCTCTTGACACTCCCGAATTAGCGCTCGGTCGTCACCTGCGTCCAGCTCCGGGATTGTAACAATAGCCAGCCGAATGGACGCCAGGATGGAGCCCCCGCCCTCCAGCGCGTCGTCCCGCGGCGCGAGGCCCGCGCGGCGCGCGCAGCGTCTGCTGCCGGCGCTCACGCCGGCGCCGCCCAGCGCGGCGTCGACCGCCGCCGCGCCGCACAAGCTCGAGCAGCTGCAGGCGGACGACGGCAGCCGCGCCGCCGCGCCGACCGGCAAGAAGCCGTCGTCGCTCGCGCACATCTTCTTCAACCGGCGGCCGCTGGACCTCATCCGGCGCCGCACCAGCTCGCTGCTGGCCGGCGGCGGCTCCGCGCCCGTGGCCGTGGTGGCCACGCCGCCTGCCGCCGAGGAGCGCAAGTTCTGGCAGCCGCACCGCCCGCTGGGCGACAAGGGCGGCCGCCGTCGCCTGCAGCAGCTGCAGCTCAAGGAGAAGGACAGGGGCAAGGAAGACCACCAGCCGCCGCAGCGCAGGCTGCGACTTGGCGACGGCGACGACGCCGAGACCGAGCGGAGGAAGAGGCGCGAGCAGGAGCCGCGCGCGGAGCGTAGGAGGTCGCCCGCGCCGTGTCCACCCAGTGGCAAGCAGTTTCTGCTGGACGCGGAGAAGGCGGGCGAGCTCACGGACCTGGAGCGCCACGAGATCGTGCAGTACGACGAGATCCGCTTCGTGTCGACGCGCGCGGTCAAGCGCAGTCGCCGCAACGGCAAGATCCAGAACGACCTGCCCGTGCATGGAGATGAGGCGACGCTTGTCCAGGAGGCGCAAGAGCTCCCGACACAGCTGCACAATGACGGCTATGACGACGAGCAAGGGGACTACTTGGTCTTGATGGGGGACCACTTGGCCTTCCGGTACGAGGTGCTCAGTGCGCTTGGCCATGGGTCCTTCGGCCAGGTTGTCTGCTGTCTGGACCACCGCACGCAGAAGCGAGTGGCCGTCAAGATCATCCGCAACCGGCGGAAGTATCGCGACCAGGCGCTGGTCGAGGTGCAGCTTCTGGCCCAGCTTCATCGTGCTGCTGCAGCTTGTGACGAGAGCCCGCACGTCGTGCGCATGGAAGAGTACTTCATGTTCCGCGACCACGTGTGCATTGCCTTCGAGGTCCTGGGCACGAACTTGTACGATTTCCTCAAGATGCGATACTTTCATGGCCTTCCCATGAGCAGCATCCGCACTGTGGGTACGCAGCTCGCCCAGGCACTAACGTTCCTCAACCAGCAACATGTCGTCCACTGCGACCTGAAGCCGGAGAACGTATTGCTTGATGCGTCAGCATTGGAACAGGGTGCGCGGAACACTGGCATTGTGGACAATGTTACGCTCATCGACTTTGGCAGCAGTTGTCTCGAAGGAGCGCCCATGTTCACGTACATTCAGAGCCGTTTCTACCGCAGCCCAGAAGTGCTGCTCGGTCACACTTACTCGGGTGCTATCGATATGTGGAGTTTTGCCTGTATCCTCGTCGAACTGCACTCGGGGCACCCAATCTTTGCTGGCGAGAACGAGCGCGAACAGTTTGCCTGCATTATGGAGGTGCTGGGTGCACCTCCTACCGAAATGGTGCTCAAAAGCAAGCGCCGCCTGAATTTCTATGACGAAGTGGTGAACCCCGCTGACCTGCATAACGTGGAGTACGTGCCGAAGCCGTTCGTAAACTCGCGTGGACGGCGGCGGATTCCTGGGTCCCGAAGCCTGCCCAGTGTTGTGAAGTCCAATGACGCTGAATTTTTGGAGTTTTTGTCGAAGTGCTTCGTGTGGGACCCGGAGCAGCGTCTCACGCCCGAGCAGGCCCTCGAGGAACCTTGGATGCGTCACCTTCCGCATGAACTCGTCGTCAATCCTGTAGAATATGAGCTCTAAGTAAGTTTTTAAGTAATAATCGTATGCAAATGAAGCGAATTATCCAACACCAAGCACGTTTTTACATCTTGCTACACGACCGGGACCGGAACTCCAGGCGGAGCTGATGGCATTTTCAACTTGGGCGACGATGTTGTGCCTGCTGCAGTGTAGTCTTCTACATTCCACGTGTGCACACTCTTGTCCCACGAGCCCGTTGCTAGAACGGTGTTGAACTGCTTGTTGGCGGATGAAGACTCCGGCGAGCCGATCTGGAACCAGTCCAGCGCACGCACGTAGTCGCGGTGTGGCGCAGTCTTCTCCTTGCCAACGAGCAATTGACGCGTACCGCTATCCGCAGTGCGGTCAGATGAGAAGCTGTTCGTCGTCACGAAGGCCTTGCCGTCGTCTCCTCCCGTCGCGAGCAAGTCGTCGTGGTACGGCGAATACTTGACGACGTGCACCGCCGCCGCGTGGGTTTCACGTCGAGCCAGCGGCGTGTGGGGAGAGCGCACGTCAAACGTGCACACCGTGCCGTTCTCCAAGCCGACGGAAAACACCGTCGACTGTTTCGGGTGCCAATCCACCGACAGCGCAGGCAGCAGCGTCGACATCGCGAGCGCGGCGCTCTGTGGACGGCGAGCGTCCCACACCTGCACCGTGGCATCCTGCGAAACCGAGCACAGCAGATGCGCGTGCGAGGGGTTCATGGCCACGCCCCAGATCAAGTCCGTGTGTCCTGCCACCGAATCGTCCATCAGCCACCTCAACCTTGACACGTCACCCAACGTACTGCCTCCCTTCACTCACCCTCCAACGTCGCGACCGCTTTGTCCACCGCTGCGATGTCCCAGAGCTTCACCCTGCAGAGCCCCCGTCAGTCCACGGCGTCTGCCGCTGCCCCCACCAACCCAACGAACGCACGTGAGGTCCCAGCTGCACGACGCGAGCTGCGTCTTGTCGATCTTCGAGGCGCTGACGCCCGTCACCACGTCGTCGTGGCCCCAGCCCGTGGCCGCCGCGTCCTCCTCCTCCGCCGAGTCGCCGCCGAGGGGCACGAAGGCGAAGGCCACGTCCGTGGACAGTCTGGCGAGCCGCACGTCGCCGTCGTCGCAGCCCATGGCCAGCACGTCCCCGTCGGCGCCGCACCAGGCCAGCGCGCCCACGCCCGCGTGCAGCTGCAGCTCGCACAGACGCTCGCTCGAGGCGGCGTCCAGCAGCGCCACGCCGCCGCTCCACACGTTGCCCTCCAGCTGCGCCTGCGCCACGGCCAGCAGCGGCAGCTCTTGCTCCTCGGCGCCGGTCTCCTCGTCCGAGAAGAGCGCGCTGGGCAGCGCGCACGCGGCCACGGCGTCCACCTGCGCGGGCGCCTCCAGCGCCGGGTGCTGCGCAGCCATTTCGGGTCCTGATCGGTGGCTCGGAAGTGGCTCGATGCCCGTTGGTGTGCGCCACACGAGCCAAAAAAAGGCAAGTTGAAGTTGGCTGGCGGTGTGACCAGGATGCCGCCGTTGGCGCCCCAGAGGCGCTTTCTGCGCCCTTCTCCCCTCTTGTCTCGTGGCAGCCCTTGAGGCGAGAGGGCCAACGTTTGGCCCTTGACAGTTGAAGAGGAGCGTGTTCCTGCTGCACTCGTCCCAAGCTTCTCGAAAGCTTTTCAATGGTTTTAGGTAGGACACTTTGCAACCAGCAGACTAGTGATCAAGTCCCTTCTCCCACACACTCACACATTTGAGTTAAAGTCGTCGAGATGGTGCGGATGCCTGCTAGCATGACCAAGAACCACAAGCCCGAGGCGCATGGAGCCAAGGAGGCGGCCTCCGAGGCGGTGGACGAGATGCTGTCGGAGGCGGAGCAGATGCGCCGCAAAAACGACCTCGGCGAGCGAGGTCGTCGCACGCTGGACCAGCTCCAGGAAGACGCGCGCAACCTTGGCGAGTACGCGCGGGGCAAGATGGACCACATGAACGAGGTGATGCGCGAAGCGGCGGCCTCGGCGCACGAGGCCACGGGACTGCCGGGCTCGGCTCCTGCATCGGCGGACGCCATCAGCGACACCGTGATGGATTCGATGAAGACGGCGAGCGAGAAACTCAGTGCTGAGATCGTCGATCTCGGGGAGAAAGTCGAGAGCGTGAAAGCGCGCGTCCAGGAGTCGATGCATGCTGCCGGTGGGAAAGCGAAGGACACGTGGTACCAGAGCTCCGAAGCTGCCAAGAACGTCGGCGAGCGCGAGTACTGCTTGCCGCTACCGAGTGATCGCATCTGTGCTCGGCACGTCGCGTTCGTTGCTATCCCGCTGCTTGCCATCATCCTGCTGGTAATGCTACGTCGTCGCTACCCGAAGAAGTGGAACGCAAGCGTGAACAAGATGAAGCAGCCGCGCATGATGCTGTCTCGTGAGGTGCCGTCTAGCGAGAAGATGCAGTCTCACCTGGAGGGTGCCGCCGACAGCCTTGGCGAAAAAATCGAGTACGCCAAGCAGCGCGGCAGCGGATTGGTGGAGCAAGCACGCAAGTATGCACAGCCCGAAAACAAGAAAGACCAGTAGTTTGCTGTGGTGAACCATTGCCAACTGCATCCGGTTCCGAGATGAAAGTAGCCGCCTCTAGCGATGAGCGCATTTTCATAGCTGCATACATTTTGAGTTGCTAAGACAACACTTTGGGGCAAGAAAAACAACATCACGTTGCGTTAGTGGTTATGTTCATGCAACTTTCTGCCGTTTGGCTGCCTCTGTGCCAGCCGCATCGTTCTCGCGCTTTACAGCTGCGGCTGGATCCTCTGCACCTGTTGCGCCTGCTGCTGCCGCCGCCGCGTTGTTCTCCAGCTTCTCCGCGATCTCGGGCGCATGCTTTTTCATCAACTGAATCAGAATAGA
Organism: Phytophthora fragariaefolia; assembly: GCA_030267785.1. Lineage (NCBI taxonomy): Eukaryota > Oomycota > Peronosporomycetes > Peronosporales > Peronosporaceae > Phytophthora > Phytophthora fragariaefolia. The sequence continues at coordinate 9,540 of BSXT01002927.1, forward strand.
GTCGACACGCGCCGAGTTCTCGCGCTGCTTCTCCATCTTCTCGTACTTCTGCTTGAGCTTGAGCTGCAGCTCTGCTCACCCAACCGCAACGCAAAACGTCAGCGCCTTCAACCTCACCCTGCACTACTATGACCAAACTCACGCTCGGAGGGAATCACGGGCTCCTTCTTGTCCTTGGAGCTGAAGTCCCACGCGTAGCCCTCCGTGGGGCTGAAGCGCACGCCCGCCGCGAGCCCGTGGAAGGCCTTATTGACCCTGTAGCTGCATTTTTTCTGTATTGAAAGCCAACACACAGGGCACAGTTGCACGGGTGAGTGAGCTGCTTGCTAGCTCCAGCTTACGCCCTGCAGCTGCCGTACAAGGCGCGAGGTGAGCATGGCATGGATGTTGGGCGCCTGGTACACGGTGCCGTCCAGCACGTAGTAGATGGCCAGCGGCTCCACCTGCGTGCGGCCGCTGCGCCGCTGCTTGCGGATGATGTAGAGCTGCTGCGGCAGCTGCTTGGCCGCGTTGGGCAGCAGCTCGTACTCGACGCCGCGCAGGTTCTTGAGCTGGTCCAGGCCCAGGCGCTGCATCTTGAGGCGCTCGTTGTTGCACGAGCGGTCGTAGAACGGCGACAGCGCGAAGTAGTGCATCACCGTCTGCGCGTTCAGCGGGAAGGACTGCAGCCACACTGTGTCGCGGAACGACGCGTTGTAGTCGTCCACGTGCGCCGCCACCTCCATGCTCGGCACCTGCGCGCTTCGGGTCGAATTCAACAGTGAGCGCCTCGGAAGGCGCACGATTGGCAGAAAATAGACATCCCATTTTTGACCAATCCCTGCGCGTTGTTTAACTGCCCCAGCACGCAGTGATGGAGACGCTGCAGGTGACGTACCGGACGCCGCTGGACGGCGAGCTGCGCGCGGCGATGCTGGTGCAGCTGGCCAAGTGTCTGCTCTTCCTGCGTGGCCAGATCCCCTGGTGCGTTTTTCGCGAGAAAAGACGGGAAATCGCTGGAATTGCGTCGCTAAAACGTCGGAATTGGTGCCGAGCAGTCTGTACGACGATCTGCTGCGCGTCGTGGGGAGCTACCAGCAGCTGCAGGCGTCGGGGAGTAAGAGGAGGATGGCGATGCGTCGAGGCGTCAAGAAGGCGCTCAAGTGCGTGGAGGCGGCGGAGCAGGTGCTCGGCGGACAGCTCGACGCGATTTTCGCGCTTAACGTGCAGCGAGGTGGGTGGCCGGCAAGGACTGCGGCTGCTGCTTGGTACTAAGTGCATTGACGGTGGTGACACTTTGCTTTGCCGCAGTTGCGCTGGTGTTTGGCGCCTCGGTGATGAGCTCGCGCGAAGCTGTCGTTGTGGAGTTCCGAGAAGAGGAGCGTGAGTTGGAGATCTTGTCGCAGCAGTCCACGGACTCGCCCCAGACAGACGAGGAAGATGCTTCTCTAGAGGACTCGTCGCAGACGATAACATCACCGTCACCACCGATGGCAAGAGAGAAGCTGGTACGCTTGTGCGTGCAGAAGCTTATCCGTGCACTCTTCACGTACTCGATGGATGCCTTTTCGAGGTGAGGGAGCCTGGATGCTTGAGTTGAAAGATGAGTAAACGTGTTGTCTAATGGTGAGCTATGGGATGGATATTGCAGTGCTCTCCCCGCGACGAAATTGCATGTGGCTGTGCTGGCGGAACGGCAGTCCACACGTATACCGGGGTTTCTTCCGAAACAGGGTTTCAAGCTTCGACTCCCGAAGGATAAGCGCGGAGTGCGTACCCACTACGTGACTATATACAGTGGTGTTGACAGCAGTAAGCCGCCGCAGCAAGATACTCAGCTTACTGGAGAACAAACCACAAACGACACCCCGAGCACAATGAATGGGAGTGCAACCCGCGAATCAGTGTCAGTCGACACCCCGAGCACAATGAATGGGAGTGCAACCCGCGAATCAGTGTCAGTCGACACCAGCAACGCTGATTTGGTGTGGTATGTTTTGGAGAAGCCCATTCCGGGGTTTTCGGAGGCAGTGGATACAAGTACTTGAAGGTCAGTAATTGCGATGACAACTGGCCGATTTGCAGTTGGTGGCATCAGGTACTGCGATCCTGACAAGTGTCGTGAAGACGAGCAAGCATCCAAAAATATTCCCCAGGACGTGCTCGTGCAAAGAATGAAGAAGGGTTACTTTACTGATCTTGTGCTCATGAGGACGAAGAAGAGGAGTTTGGTGAGTGTCGCGCGCATAGCTTGCCATTTTCTTTTGTGTCCTGGAGTTGTCAGCATGCCTCAGGCACAATCACCAACGGCATTTGCCTCGCTGGAAGAGCGAATCGCGCATTTGAACTGGAGGAAGATCTGCAACGAGCGGCAGATACAAGGCACAATTCGCCTCAGCAAGCAACTCCAGGAGAGAGATGAATTCATCCGCGCTGCAAAAAGTGGAACCAAGGCACAACGCGAGCGAATGCAGCAAGTGATTAAAGACGAGTTCACTAAGCCGCTTCCGGTGACGGCTCAGTTCTACGAGGAGCTCACGGCGTTGCAGCGTGAAGACGAGCAGAAAGCACAAAAGGTGGCCGAGAAGCACATGACGCTGCTTCACAATATTCAGACGAAGCTGGACGTACGCGAGGCTCAATTAACGCGCAAGAAAGAGTTCGAAAGAAAGAAGAAGGAGCTGTTTGCTGGTGGCTAAGTAGCTGGAAGGGTGAAGCATTATTATAGAGGTGTTAGTAGCTCACAATTTTAACGAAATGTGAGGAGCTCAATGTCGAAGATCAGATTTGTGTTTGGCGGCACTAGTCCGGGAAACCCTTTCCGTCCGTAAGCTTTGTCAGCTGGTACAAATAATTTGGCACGCTCCTTCATGCACAGGCGCTCGACGCCCTCATCCAGACCCGGAATCACTTGCTCTGCGCCGAGTTTGAACTTGAACGGTTTTTCTCGATCACGAGACGAGTCGAATTTCTTGCCGTCCTGAAGCTGCGTGCCAAAGAAAAGGTAAGCACCAATCTAAGTTAACGCCGTGGCAGGTAGACGTACATATCCTGTGTAGTGGATAACGACAGTTTGGCCCTTCTTCGGATAGTTCAGGCCGTCGCCTGCGACGAACACTTCAACCTGAATCTCGCCATGACGCTACAGACAACGATTTTAGCTTGTGCTTGTACAGGCCATTGGAGCTGTCGTTTGTACATGAACATACCACGTTTGATATCACGAAGTCCTTGGGCTCCATCATAGCTGTTTTGCTGGGTGCTACCCGATCAGACTGGAAATGAGCGGGTCAGTATGGAACCAGTGAGCTACGAAAGCCTCCCCAAAATAAATGGCGGCATCGCAGACAGAAAGAGATCATGTGCATTCATTCACTTGCAGCCTCCTTCCAAATACCAATGCTGATCTCTCAAGGACAGCGCCCATACTCAGTGCGATAGCTAAGCAAGCTACAGCCTCTACCTCACTCGGGGTGCTCGGCTTTCTTCTTGTTGCGAGGGCTCATTTTCTTCTTGGCCGGCTTAGTCGGAGGCGACGACTTGGCCTTCGGCTCCGCCACACTACCGTCCTTGCCTCCCGGATATAGCAGGATGAGCGACACTTGGATCGAGCCCATGGTCAGCGCGAACAGGTTGGGGCAGATGACCAGCGGGTCGCCGAGCATGATGCCGTAGATCATCCAAATGGTGCCAGCCACGACGTTCATAGCCGACATGCCCAGAGGCAGGCAGGACGCATCCTTGCGGCGCAAGATGCTCTTGACCTGCAGCAGCGGCGAGGCGGCCGTGAACACCGAGAGGATGTTGGCCGGGATGCCCGTGAGCATCTGCGTCTCCTCGGGCGAGCGCGTGAGCACCTGGTGCGTCAGCAGCAGGATCACTAGCATGGCGGACGTGAGCATCCTGGTGGCCTGCGTGCGGTCGCGCGCGTGCTTGTAGAACACCAGCACGTAGTACGAGCCCAGCACGGCGCCGAGCAGCGACGTGCCGCCCACCACGGGGTTGCTCGTCGTCCAGCCGTATAGCGTGTAGATGACGCTCTGCACGAAGTAGAAGAAGAAAGGGGCGAACGAGAACTGCAGCGTGCTGCGCGCGCGGCGGATGGTGGCGACGGTGGGCCTGGGGGTTCCACAGGATGCGACGTCAGCTGGGCACTAGGCGGAAGACACGGGAGAACGCGGGGCGGACGCACCACGGGGAGATGGCGAACACGATGGACGAGCCCACGGCCACGACGGGCACCGCCTTGGCCGCCAGGAACGACGTCATGTACGCGGCGTTGGCCAGCGACTGCATCGACATGGTGCTGTAGTTGCCTTTAACGCTGCGGAGCTGCTCGTCTTATTTGCGGCGGTTTCACGACTGAACTATGGCCCACGTGGCCTCAGAAATATCGATTCTAACAGGACCTTAGATGAGAAAGGTACGATGTGTTTGGGAAAAACTGTCGGATGCATAGCTCAAGTATTGGAGATAGCAGTTCCGACCAAGAGTTAAAGGGTTTCTTGATCGATTGCGTGGCAAGGAATACCGAACGGGATTTGTCTTTAGGTGCCTGAGGTCCCAAGTTGAAGTGAACTTGTCAGGTCAGGCCTTAGGGAACGACACCCGGTCACTGGCCGTGTCGACTGCCCAGGGAAGCAGCAGCAATTTAAACGTACGGATGGCGTTGTGGGGCATCATCCGAGCGAGCAGCAGAACCACCACAGTGCTGGTGACTTTGCCAGAGATACGCACTTCGCCGTTGCGCAAATATCCCATCCTTCGCCTGCGCTGATCCGATCTGGCATAGCAGGAAGCAAATAGGTTACCTTGGGTGAGGACACTTTTGGGTTTGGTCGATATTTTGCGAAGCACTTCTGCACCGAGCTGTGAGTCAGTACCGCAACTACAGTAGTGTCACCGACACCACTGTTAAAACCAACCCAAAGTCGTACGCGAACACAATGCAAGAATCTCGCAACTTGCATACCAGGCCACGTACCTCGTATTATATTTGGCTCCAGCGTGCATCAACTAGGTCTTGCTGACGACCGATCGGTAAGTGCCCTCACCTTCTTTGCCTTCTTTCATGAAAATGCTGGAGGCGCGAGCAGGCGAGTAAGAGCTTCCTCGTAACTTTGGATTGGTGTGAGGGCTGTAGTGGTGAATTGCCCATACGGCCAGCGTCACCATTGAGCCGAAAATGCCAGCGAAGCATGGAAACGCGTGTTTTGTTTTCATGCCAGTAGTAGTATCTGGGACCGCTAAACTTTGCTAAGCGAGGAACAATGCATTGTTCCTGTAGATAACATCCAATTCACTTTATCTTGATTAAATACGATACTTTTGTGACTCGATTGAGTGAACATCTTAACTACTCTCACCAAAATGCGTCATGATCTTATCAATGAGGTCTGACTGCAAATGGAGACTGAGCCTCACATACCACGACCGAGCGCGAGCTTGTAATGCCAACAGTTCCTCTGTAGGGGTCCACTCTCCCCACTCGTCCTCGTAGTGGTTACCCTGTGTTGAGTCTGCTGGGATCGTGTTGCCGTTCTTGCTCGTCTTCCGGAAGTATTGGTTCATCAGCCGAGGGAGGTCGCGTTTCCAGTCGTTTACAAACAGCACGGGTGCATTTAAGCGGCGGAGAACACCATGAACATCTTCAGGGACACAGCGCCACGAATCAGGGTAGGCTGGATGGAAAAAGACCCCCGGGGGTTGACATTGCGCGGGTAGCTCTTCTACAATAGGAATCGACCCCGAAGACAAGGCCTCCCAGATTCGGTACTGCTCTGGGTTTTTACCTAAAGGGCAGATAGTGAACACGGATTGCTGAAGCGTTGAAACGTAGGCTGCTGGTGCTGCTGACAAATACCAACGCCAAGCAGTACCTAGTCGCTTGTCCACGGCTTGCAATACTTTGAATAGCATATCATTGTGCTCTACAACACAGCGTCGCGAGTTTGCTCGCGCAGTGCGCTCCAGTTCGGTGCATACTTGCAGTGACGCCATCATGGCCTGCACCCGAGTAGGCTTCTCCACAGTCCAGCTTACCATGAGGTTCAGCAAAAATTTGCGTCCGATATCAGTTGCAAGAGGAGGTGGTGGGTTTAAATGGTGTGCGTTTAGAGGAAATCCATGCTCGAAACTTGGTCCTAGCGGCAATGAAGAAAATCGCTGACCATCCACTAGAGCACAGTCACCGTAGGGTAGTAGGCCGAACCTGATAGCTTTGTTGCCCAGGAAGCGCTCCGGTGCTGGGTTATTGCAGTTTTCATTTGCTAGTGTGAGGAAACCTACACGAGGCTCGAGCGGAAGCACGTCTCCCTCAAAAACGTGGTGGACACTGTCGAGAGATTGGGCAGCAACTAAAATGTTGCTTCCATTCTGCAAACTGCGCAGTTCGTGTGCGTTGTGGATCATGCGGAATTCCAAATCCAGAGCATTGACTGTGCGAATCCAAGGATCATCAGGAGAAGACTCCACACGATGATCAAAATAAGGCCCAAGCAAATCATGCCACAAGTATGGGAGCAGTGTAATTTCGTCCACAGGGCGCGCCTTCACAAAACCCGACGTTACCAACGTAGCAGCATCGCGGTCACCGTCACCAGAAGATCTGGAAGCTGTCCACGACTTTGGTAGAGGCTCTACGATGGGTACCATTTGATCCGGATTCAGCTCAAGCACATGATTGTAATCGAAAGGAACCACGTGCACAACAGTTCGTTGAGTTGCAGCATCTCGCTGCTTTTTCCACTCCGCATATCGTTCAACAACTGCATCCAGAGTCCGGAACTCAGTGTAGTTCGCCATGGCGTCGCGAAATTTGCACGTGCTCATGATATTGGTAGGAAGCGTGTGCGTAGCTGCAAACAACCGGTTGCCAGTGTTCTCGAGCGAGTACCATTCGTACGGCTGCTCCACGTACGACCCCGTGCGCAGCTTGAGTACGATCGTAGTGGTGACGACGCTCACCAGAGCCAGCAGCAGCGTCACAGCCGCCGACCTTCCAGCAAGTTTCCCCCACTGGAAGAAGTGGACGTCGTTCTCGTCGTCCTCGTCGTCTTCGGTTCCTGCACGGGCCAGCTTGGCACTCCTGTCTTCGTTCTCCTTGACACTCTCCACCGTGACGCTGGAGTGGCGCCTCGTGCTGAGCTCCGGCACGTCGTCCGACGTCCGCCGGTCTTTGGCGGTGGACGTGCAGTCGGCAGCATCTCGATGCTGCTCAATGGCTCGGTACGGACCGCTGCGTCTTGATCCGGCCGCGCGCTCGTGGCGATACGCCCAGCAGCACAGCAGAGCGATGACTTGCAGCACGACACCCGTGATCCAGAGCCACAGCAGCAGCGCCGCCGACGGATACATGTGCAGCGCGTTAGACATGGCTGCAGCGTGGGGACAGAGCGAGAGCGGGAGTGCCGCGCCGCGAAGTGGCTCTGATGCACCTCGCTCAAGTGATGGAAGAGGTCCAACAGGATGGTCGTTGCACCGGCCTCACATACTCGGACCAAGTGTGCACACGTCGCAGGTAGTTTCGAATCGAGATTCTACCAATGGGAGATGGCTACACTCCGCCGTGTCTAACGGTCGTCACTGTCTTTGCATCGTCAGGCCGACACTTGCCCAGTCGGCCAGTCGGTTGTTGCGGGCGGTTGCAGTGCTCGCCGTCGTGTTGGCTGTGCCGCATCAGTTGGGGATCCAGTATCAATATCAATATGCACGGGGGAGAAACGTCCCGACAGCTGGGTGAAGAAAGACTGCTTGTTCATTAGGAATAACAACTGCGCAGGCTGTCGCCGACTGCAGCCCATCATCTACTTGAAGAATCCCTTGCGCTTGTACCCCTTGTGCTTGTAGTGGCCGTAGCCGTGGTGGCCGTAATGCCCATGACCATAGCCGTAACCGTGGCCGTAGTGATGGCGGCGGCCGAAGCCGAACATGGCGCCGAGCCCCTTGCGCTTGTAGCCCTTGTACTTGTAGTGGCCGTGGCCGTAACCGTGGTGATGGTGGTGAGCGTGATGCACACCCGGCTGCACCACGTACACGGGCTGAGCAGGGTACGCCACGGGCGACGGCGCGGCGTACGCCGGTGGGGGCGGGTACGCATGCGGCGCCGGCGCAGGGTAGGCGTAGCCCGGTGCGTGATGCGCCGCAGGTGGCGGCGGGTACGCATGCTGGGGCGGGTAGGCTGGCTGGGCAGCGGGGGGCGGGTACGCGTGCTGAGGCGGATAGGCCGGCTGCGCGGCAGGAGGGGGGTGCTGGTACGGAGCATGCTGGGGAGCGGGCGCGGCTGCAGGCGGAGGGTATTGCTGCTGGGGGGGATATTGCTGCTGGGGAGGGTATGGCTGCTGTTTCTGCGGCGGCGGTGCCTGGCCCACCGGCGGGGGTTGCTGCTGGTTGTACATGGACTTTAGCCGAGCTGCCGTGTCCGCTTGCTGGGGTCGGGAAGAATTCCGCTGTGCTGCTGCGATGGACGACTGCAAATCGAATCGATTAATTGCCGCTCAGACGGTAATTTCTGATTCCATTCCGACTCTGCCTCGCGGAGGACTTGTTGTCTTGGAGGACACAACAGCCGTGGCGAACTTAAGCTATTGCGCGAAGTGTCGGGGGATGCTCGAGACGTGTTGCGTTTGAGGATAAATAGCATTCGTTGCACGGGCGCTAATCTCGATCGACGGGAGGGGCTGACGGGGCTGGGAGGCTTGCCGCCCTCTCATCGGACGAGGGAGCGGATGGGGATGGCACGCCTCGGGAAAATGTCAGTGTGTATTGTGGCACGGTAGCTGGATCCTGTAGTGAAGGAGCGGAATGCCGTACAAACTGCGAGTAGTCCGGCGAGTATGGCGGTGGCGGCGGTGGCGGGGGAGGACCATAGCATAACGGAGGCGGTACATATCGCCAGTGTTGCGGGTGTGCTCTCGGGGCTCGCGTCGGCTCTGCGTGGTGGCCATGGAACAAAGCGTCGGCGAGGTGCGGAAGATCACGAAGGTCGTGGAAGCGGAACCCGAAGTCGGAGTGGTGGCGGCGGTGTCCGTCTCCGCGGAGGCGATCCATGCTTCCTGTAGAGCTGATTGCAATCTGCCACGCACTTCGACAGTCGACTCACAAGACACCACCGTGCGACACCAACCTTGGGATTCGAAGGCGCTTCTGCTCTGGACAAACTTTCAATTAGTGACATGCAGAGCTCCCTGGAATCGGCGCGTGGAGCTGCGCTTTGATTACCGGGGTTTCGAGGATCGACAGAATTCATGAACAAAAACTGTAACTACAAATTGGTTTGCAGGGTAAAAAATACTTACTTTAATTAAGTAAGTGTTGCTGGCGACGGAGTTCGTGCCGCACGAGAAATTGTTAAGATGATCACCATCCGTGGTGGTGGTGGTGGTGAAAGTGCGGCGACGGAGGAGGCGAACATTCGTAGTACACTGGAGGCGGAACCTCGTAGACAACAGGGGGCGGCGCCGCGTAGACTACCGGAGCCGGGGGCGGAACCTCGTATATGACCGGAGCGGGGGCAGGGATCTCGTACACTACCGGGGGCGGTGGTGGCGGCACTGCGTACACTACGGGTGCTGGGGCATAGTATGCTGGTGGGGGAGGTGGGCATCCTCTTTGACGGGGAGATCCTGGCCAGGGGAACATGTCTTCGCTCGACTGAACTTGCGATGAGCTTGTGCTTGATTCGGCAAGTTGCGTTGTGGGCTACTTACTCGAGATGCGAGGTCGGAAGATCATCTTGCACGCCTTTGGGACATGCACATCATGCGGATATCAAGTAAAAATCGATGTGGCGAGCGTGGGTAAACGCCCTGGCTCAAACAGCAAAATACGGTTGCGCTCGCCAAACTTCAATCCAGTTCTTGTACAGTGAGTGTACTACACGAGATATCATTCGCGCGTTTTAGTTTAAAAAGAGATAAGAAGCGGTTGCAACGTGCTGTATTAAATGCTCTGATTCAGAGTATCTCCAGAGGGTCAAAAGTCACAAATAACGCGCCTTGGCTAAAAACTTTCCTCTAAGTAAGGATAAGATAAGTCTTTGGAAAAAATTAAAACCCAGCGTATTTTTCCAATTGGGTCAATCCTCTCATCTCTAAACATCAATCTGTAGAGCTTGCGAATCTCCAGTAAGTATGGTAACCAAGCTCTGTGATCGCACGTCCTGCACAAAGCAAGCCACCCAAGTGAATGTTACCGCGCTTGGTCGACCGTCACGCACTATAAAAATCCTAATGCACTGGTAAATCCTAACTGGTAAATCCTAACTGTTGTAAGCGTTAACTACAGTAGCATTAAAAACCGTTTGCATCCGTTACTTCGTAAGATTTAATATTGTTCCATTACGGAGCCCAATGCAATAATGATGGATTTGTTTCAACTGCCACAATATACATTGCGGCCAGATGTCGGCGCATTGCTTACCACCCGGGGGGAGGGTGGTGATGGTAGTGCGGCGGCGAGCACGGCGGGCCGGGTGGAGGAGGCGGGCCTTCGTAGAAGACCGGAGGTGGAGGGGGGCCGTGGTGATGGTGTGGGGGCGAGAGCGGCTCCGGAGGCGGTGGTGGTGGCGCATACACCGGGGGAGGACATCCCGGGCCCGGGCCATATCCGTACGGCGGTGGGCCCGGTGGAGGATATCCCATCGGAGGCGGCGGCGAGTGTCTTCCGTGCGGCGACCTTGGGAATCCTCGGTGCATACTGTAGTTGCCAGGTGCTGCTGCGATCTCGGAGTCTTGAGTTGCTCGGTGAGGCAAAAAGCGTTATGAGCCTGAAGGAAGCGATCCAAAGGAAACCGTGCTTGCACCAGGCGGCGTCAGTGACACTCAGTGCATGCTGTGCAGTGTGCACTGCGACGACTTCGCAGCTGGGGTCCAGGGATCTCCAGAGGAGGGCATCATCCTGAGACGTGCAGGTGTCGTGTGATAATCTAAATTCGACAGTGACAAAGTGCCACGAAGGCGCTTCTCTGCGCAGACCCTGATCTAAACCTGATCTACTAGACACACATAACGTCACCACAAACATTTCAAGATCTTCAACTACGGACCACGAGGGCTGATGAGGCTCTCTTGGATAGAGCTTTAGTACGCAGGGCAACGGCTAACCAAATGCGAGACGATGCTACGAGCGTCGTGGGTGCAGCTATAGTATATTTATGGTCGTTAACTGTCGCTCGAGGTTGTCCTTTAGCTCAACGTTTTCGTCGCTTTCAAAATGTGCTCACTTCCGTAGCGACGTCGTGCTTACCAGCCACGCGGAGGCGG
>BSXT01002928.1:0-22305 GCA_030267785.1 Phytophthora fragariaefolia
TGGCGGCCCGGTACATTCCAACCCAGTCAGTGTTGGCGGGCCGCCGAGTTTAAATATCTCGGCTCGTAGATGTCGTGTAAGTCAGCGGGTACCGCTGACTTGTCGACGGAGGTGCGGACGAACTTGGTGAGCTTCTCCAGGCGCTGGAACATCTCGCAGCGCCCCGCATCATGCACCTGCTGGCAGAATTTTGCACCGCCGATTGCAGAAGTGTGCTGAGTGCCAGCTGCTTCCGCATGCTGCACAAGGACCATAGCGGGATCGCTCAGCCGAGTCTCCGCGTCGATCTCGGCGGTCATAGGGACTCTCACGGTTGTCATCTCGGCGGTCTCGGCGATCCCGGTGGTCGGGGCGTTGGCGCTCGCTTCTATCATCTCGGCGAGCTGGGCGGCTATCGCGGCTGTCGCGACGACCGGTAGCCGAGTCGCTGTTCCCAGCGGACCGATAACTGACTGCTCCAGCATCCACATAATTCCAGCTGTGGTCTGAGTCCGAACCACTGTCGCCGCTGAGTCCGTAAGCGCTAGCACTGCTGGACGAGTCGCGCGAGTGGCTGCGCCGACTAAGTTGGCGCGGCTCGCCCCCACGGTACAAGTCGTCGACTGTTGCATCGGCCACAGTGACTCGGCGCTCACGGTTATCATCACGACGGCTGCGCCGATCATCTCGGCGGGACTCGTGTGTCTCGCCTCGACGACCATCCCGATGGTCTCAGCGAATGTCACCTCGCCGACTTACATCTCGGCTCTGAGACCCATCATTACGCCGAGCTTACCGACTCGGCTGGCCACTAGGCGATCCCGCTGCTTCTTCCTCTTCTCGCCGAGGATCTTCTTGTTGATGATCTGCTCGACTCGTTGGATGTCGGCGAGCTGGAGTGGGTACAGCAAGTCCATGATGCCATCGTCTCCACAGTTGAGCAGGAACTGCTCCACATGATCGACGGCATCTGCACCGCCCTTCTCGTACTGGAACTTGGCGGTGCGAGCATACCCATTCAGCCGGATCAAGAAATCGCAGATCGGCTCGTTCTCTTTGCGTCTCGCCGAGTAGTAGCGAGTACGCGCTGACTGATCGAACTTTGAGCAGTAGTAGTCCAAGAACGCCTCACTGAGTAGGCTCCAGTGCTGCTGTGTCTTCTTAGGCAGCTGTCGGTACCAACCCTTGCCGCTCGGCCCAGACTCAGTGAGAACGGCTCGCACCACGAGTTTTGAGGCATGCGGGTGCCTTTCACCTCGTAGATGAACCTCTTCAACCACTGGAGCGAGGCGTCAGAGCGATACCGCTTGCCCTCGAACTCAGCGACCTTGTCGAGCGAGAAGTGTGTACGCACATCAGAGTGGCTTGGCGTTCTACCCGATCAGTTCCTAATCGAATGGAATCGTGGCTAGGGAGCAACACTGATAAGTTTTGCTGCTGCATACGACACAAAAGACATCATTCTAAGACCACTGAAACGTCAATTCAAAGCACCACAGACTCACAGTCTTACCATTTGCGAAACGAGCATTCCTTGCACTGCAGCGACAGTCACGTGCTGCTCTTGAACGCGTTCGTGCAGGACCAAGTTGGCCATTTCTGTGCGTCTCATTGTTGTGTCTCCTCCCTGCTCAAGGATAACCCGGTACTTGAGCAGTTCGAGCTGCTTCTCAGTTTCGCCACCTCCGTCACGAGGTCGCTTTTCTGCTGCTTGCGTATTTCGTACGTTGTCCGGCGCTTCTTGCCGTGGGTCGTGGTTTTATCCCTCTTGGGGCGCTTGCGATCTGTACTACCAGAGTTTTCATCGCTGCTGTCTGCGTCATTAGACTCCAAGGGGCTTTGGCTCTGTTGTAGCAGGTCAAGCCACGACAAAGCTGCTCCAAGCAGAGGGTCATTTGATGGTTGTGATACCCTGGTCATGGCAAGTCTTGAAGTGACACCGTAGGGCGGTAACTGTACCCACGGTGGGTCTTCACCATCGCCAATGCCGTGCTCAGAGCACTGCGCTGGCCGACCGTGGTCAACACGAGTCGTGATTACTGACATTCACTGGTGACTCAGCTTGAGGGATCCAATACATGTATGTGTAGACCTAGAGTGGACCCTTGCACGAATGCATGTGTACATGGAGTACGTAGGAAACGAGAGGAGTTGATTACCAGGACTTCATCTGTGTTGTGAGTTTGCAGTCTTCGATTCTCACTTCTGTTGAGAGGTGGTATAGTGATGGGTGGCGTTAGCTGAAATGACTGATCCTTACTCGACCTTCGCGAGCGGATAATGTACGAGTGCACGCTATGAAGGCAATTAGGCACAACAAAGCTGCTGGATGTAATGCTGCTGAAGAGCACGATTCAAGATTGGGTGTCTTTGGGATACCTCATGCCTTCAACACTCTGCTTTAAATGCTCTGCACCAAAACTCGGGAACAAGCTGCTTTGGAATCCTGGAGCTATGATGAATTCGCGGTAAAACGGAGTGCTCCGGTGGTGAGTGACACATTCTTACCGTCGCCAAGTCATTGGAGCTGAGATATGCTGCAAATGCCATTTTTAAGGATAAGGATAAGGACGTGGGAGTGACAAACCGAATTCTAGCCCTGGTTCATTGTGTTTGGAACCTCTCGGGCTCATCAATTCGAGGGAATCATGAACAAGAGAGCCAGTCTTTCGGACTGCTGGAAGACGAAGCAGTTGCAAATATTACTCGGAGAAATAAATATTATTGCGCGAGCCTTTGGACGCCATCACTAGACCTGACTTGACGTAGGTTGGGTGAAAAGCCTTATCAGAGGAGGTGAGGTCTCCATACTCATGCACATTACCGCCATGAATGATCTCGATATTGCATATAGCGATGATCACTCAAACCAGGTGCCATCCAGTCGACTCAGCGTTTTTCCAATCCCAGCCACTATCCCTCGCATGTTTCAGTCATCTGCACGAAAACAGCAGCCTTATTCTTCGTTTGCAGCTTTAACGTCACACCTGACCATCTCCGATGCCACCTCGACCTTCGTCGTTCATGGAGGCGCTGCACGGGTCTTCGTCGAGTGAGTATGGAACTCTGTGCCCCATGTTGAATGAAGGCAGTAGCGAGGAGCAGGACGCCACGACAAAGTCGAGCGAGAGGGAACACAGTACTTCAACTCGTAAACGAAGCGCACGAAGGCTCTTGACGGCGGACAAGAAGCGTAAAACGACGTACGATGTGCGTCGAGAGCAGAAAGTGGAACTGACCGGACTAGTGGAAAAGCTGCAGCGGCAGCTCGACGAACTCAAATATCGGGTGCTGATGGAGCAAGGCGAAGCTGCCAAGTCCAACGAACGCGTAGCCACAGGAAACGTGGTACTCCAGGAATTCAAGAACAACACGTGGAGTTTGCCAACTTTCAAGCGACGCTGGCGAGGCATTTGGTGAGATGCTGTTCGTAGCTTCATACTGCAAGAGAACAGTGGCTCACGCTGTTTTTGGTACTGTTTTGTCACCTGTGTAGCAGCAGAATAGTGCCTTGTTACAACCAGCGCAGTCTATTATTCGGCTTGGTGTAGATCGGACAGAACGCCATAAGACTTTGGTGGCACTCAAAGTGCGCAAACTTCGAGAGGCCAAGCGTTTTATCATGGCAAGGGGCCAAGGACTTGATCCGAGATCGACGTTCGTCCAGGAAGATCGGAACCACTCTCCTGACGAGGATTTTTCTATCACTCGCTTTGAGAACACAGCCATCCACGGGGCTACGGCCAGAGAAGTTTTCGATGCGTTCATTGATGTTGCGCAAAATGCTGAAATCATTATTTCTGAGATGTTCGGAAGCATTACCATCCGCGAAAACACGGATGCGGATACGCGAGATATATCCCAGATGCGTCTCGTGACGTCTACATCACAAGGAACTTTGGTGGAGTCCAACACAATCATGTTCACCGAGTTCGTGGAAGCAAAAGATGATATCGAAGAGAGCTGTGGGGTCATCGTGGCTGATTTTGTCGATTCGGATGAACTTTATCCGTATAAGCCGAAAGAACGAGCGAGGCGTGATACAGTCACCGTATTCATGATCCGCTCTTTTGTGCCGCCGGCCTCATTGTCTGAAAACTCCAACAGTAAGACCAAGGAAATCCCCCAAACCAGGGAGAAGAAAGAGCGCGTCGTTGTAGCCACCCGGTGGTCCTGTTCTAAACTTCGGCGCAGTGAGATGAATCTGTCGGCCGATGCTCTACGCGCACTGCAAGAAAGCACCGTGTCGTTTGGGGACACGATGAAAAAGTGCATTCAACAGCGACTGGGGAAGGACCACATATGTGACCCGAACAACGCCCACGCGCGTGTGGATTGATATGCGCCAACAGAATTTTCTGTCAAAATAACCATGTCGCTTGATTACCATTGTCCCGTTGATCTCGAACGTGGACACGGATATACTTCTTTACCAAGGTCTGACTATTGCTTTCGAGGCCAAAAAGCAACAACGACGCAATACATACATTCGCGGCTCTTTTCTTGATATCTGCTTTTAACCTTTTCTCTATAATGGCATTCATTTCTTCCTTCATTCCAGTGTTCGACAATTATCTTGGTTTTTGTATGGATGGAGTCTATTTTACGGAATGGGGGCTTTATTTGGGTCTGTTAACGGGAAGAGATGCACGCACTGAAGGAGAGCTGCAGCGTGGGGAGTAAGCGGAAGCAGACGGTGTATGAGGCCCGCACGGAGCGCAAACGCGCACTGGTGGAGCACGTGGGCAGACTGCAATGCGCAGTGGAGCAGCTCAAGCTGCGCGTGCTGGGGGGCGATAGGAGACCCACCGAGACGGAGAACGAGGTGCTGCTCGAGTTCATCCAGAAGCAGCAGCTCACTCTCGCCCAGACGCACGCAGCGCTGAACGTCTACACGGTGGGAAGCTGAAAAAAAAACAATACTTTTTGTGCCTCATTTATTTTTTTAATCTAACAAAGAAATTCTATATTTATTTTTTACTTGTGCAGCAACAAAGTTTGACTTTGCTGCAGCTGGCTCAAACCGTCATCCGGCTTGGGACGGATCCGGCCGAGAGAAATGATACGCTGAGAGCACTTAAGGAGCGTCAGTTGAACGCCGCAGAGAGATATCTCTCTGCGAGAAGTCGCGGTCTTGATCCGAGATCGGCGTACTGCCAAGAGGAACGGTTGGACTCGGATGAGGGCGCCTACTGCATTTTGAGGTTTGAGACCTTGCCCGTTTACAGGGCGAGTGCCAGGGAAGTATTTGACGCGATTATTCACTCGGTTCTGAATGCAGAGCTGTTTTTGTCGGAGATGTTCGGCTGCGTTGCGATCCGGGAAGACAGCGAT
Organism: Phytophthora fragariaefolia; assembly: GCA_030267785.1. Taxonomy (NCBI): domain Eukaryota; phylum Oomycota; class Peronosporomycetes; order Peronosporales; family Peronosporaceae; genus Phytophthora; species Phytophthora fragariaefolia. Next base: position 5,314 of record BSXT01002928.1, read on the forward strand.
TTTGAGACGTCCGAGTTCGCTCAAGTCCGACTTGTTACGTTGACTTCGCCAGGAACCACAGTGGAATCGAATACACTCTTGTTTTCGAGATTTGTCGATGACACTAGTGGAAACGGAAGTTATGGCGTCATGTCCTCGGATTTTGTGGATTTTGACGAATTACATCCGTATCGGACCACGGAACGTGTGAGGAGAGACACCACCACTCTCGTGACGGTGCGGGCCATGCCACGAACGGATGCCATCTCGCCGGATGCTATAATCACTCGCTGGACGTGCTTAAAGATTCATCACACGAGCAAGAACATATCTAAAGATCCCGAGAAGGAGCTGCAGGAGAGCTCTTTATGCTGGGGCAACACAGCACAGAAGTGTGTCCAGCAGCAACTTGTTCAGGCTACCACGGTTAGTGCCTTCTAGCTTGCTTGAACAGCTCAATTTGTGTACTAGACATATTTCTGCACTCGCTTAGCTTGTTGAGAGTACACGCGTGGAAACAACAACTCGAGTTTGTCATGCAGAAAACGAAGAATATCTGCGGAATCATCGAGCCCCACCAAAACCTAGATAATCTTAGCAGTTTAACTTCAGCCGGGTGTATCAATTGCTTCAGCGACGCTCGAAACTAGAATACCCAGCTCGTTTGGTTCTTCAGGAGCCTCTCTAGGCGCAACGCAAATCCAACGTTTCGTTGTGGTGGCTCTCACGAATGCAATGCCAACCTCCTCCGCGATTTCCATCACCTAAGATGTCCTTGACTCTCGTACACCCATTTAGCAGCGTATCTTCGGACACCTACGTTATCATTGATGCAGGATCTCTCAAAAAGACCTGCACCTGGACATTGCCAGGAAACTCCGAATGAGGTGCAGTGGATCGGAGTCTGTCTCGTGAGTTTTTCTACGGGAGTACTCACGATTCAACAGCAAGAAAAGGGAATAAATCAGCACCAGTTACCCCTTTGTCGCCTTCTTCAGAGGCTCTGAATCAGAGCTGTTTTGGACCTCCATACTAAACAGCATAATGGAGCAGCTACGCCGCCCATACCCCTGAAAGCGTGCCGATACTTCTCCTGGTCGTAAATCGCCTCCTTCGTGCAGACTCAGCAACCGAATTACCTCTTGTGTCCTCCTTCTCCGCGTCCTGGTGTTTCACACATCAATAGCCAAGTCTGCTGGCCACTTCCTCGCTTGTAGCTTCCCCATTTCGCTGTGCCTCAATGGATTCCTAATTTCAGAATCCCCGGAACTTTCAAGTGAAATATGACTACAACGCTCATATTACAGGCAGCAGAGCTCAAAAAGTATGTGATCCCATCTTGAGTTTCGGCCGGATAGGTACATGGTGTGTCATCGCCAGACATGGACGACAGGATGTTTTTCGCTTGTTGGTGACGTTGGATCCCAGCGATCATCCAAGGGCTGAGACTCAGCCTGAGTCCTGAGATCGGTGGGTAACATGATTTCGACGGTTTTCGCTGGTATCATAGGATCTTGGATCCGATGCCATTCGAGTGGTCGCCGATGTGCGGGACCACCGGAGTCTGGTGGTCTCGCTCACATCTCAAATTCCATCCAAAGTCACAAGTCTCGGATCTTCCCAACTAACGTACACATGAACATTCGCCTCGCCACCTTCATCGCTGCTCTCGCCGGTTTGTCCAACACGGTCACTGCTGGGAGCTGCCCATTTGGGTATGACAAAGTCGCGGCGGTGAAGGACCAAGACCGCCAGATCTCCAGCGAGCTGTACGACCCGTCGAGCTGCGATGTGGTTGACTACGACCTGGTGAAGCAGGACCTTCAGATCTTGATGCAGATGTCACAAGGCTTCTGGCCGGCCGACTACGGCCACTACGGCGGGCTCTTCATCCGTCTTGCGTGGCACTGCAATGGATCGTATCGCCATGCCGACGGTCGCGGGGGCTGCGACGGTGGCCGCATCCGCTTCAACCCGGAACACAGTTGGGACGACAACACCAACTTGGACAAGGCCCTACGGTTGCTGAAGCCCATCAAGAGGAAGCTCGGCAACGCTCTGTCGTGGGGTGACCTCATCGTGCTGTCGGGCAACGTGGCCATTGAGAGCATGGGCGGCCCCGTGCTGGGCTTCTGTGGTGGCCGCCGCGACGACGTGGACGGCACCAGCAGTTTGCAATTGGGACCGACACCCGAGCAGGAGAGTGTGGCGCCGTGCGAGGAGAATGGGAACTGCGCGGCACCGCTGGGCCCAACCACCCTCGGACTGATCTACGTGAACCCCGAGGGACCGATGGGCGTACCGGACCCTGCTGGATCGGCTCCGCAGGTGCGCCGTACATTCGCCCGCATGGGCATGAACGACCGCGAGACGGTGGCTCTGATCGGTGGCGGACACGCTTTCGGCAAGACGCACGGTGCCTGTCCTACAGGTGCGGGGCCTTCGCCGCTGGAGGACCCCGAGAACCCGTGGCCGGGGACCTGCGGTGAAGGCCCATTGAAAGGCATGGGCAACAACACGTTTACGAGCGGCTTCGAGGGCTCATGGACGGCCACGCCCACGCAATGGAGCAACGGATACTTCACCGGGCTCACCACCTATGAATGGGAGAAGTATGACGGCCCCGGTGGTCACGTGCAGTGGCGCCCCGTGCCCGACACTACGCCACCTGTGCGCATGCTGACGGCTGACATTGCTCTGCTGTATGACGAAGGCTACAAGGCCATCGCGCTCGAGTTCGCGGCTAACCAGACCGCTCTGGATGAAGCGTTCTCGCACGCCTGGTACAAGCTGACATCGCACGACATGGGCCCAGTGACTCGTTGCCGCGGTAACGATGTGCCACCTGCCCAACCATTCCAGAACCCGTTGCCACCGACACCCGACACTTTGCCGGACTTTGAGGCTGTGCGGACGGACATCAGTGCGTTGCTCAAGACGTCGGTGGATGGTCTAACCAGCGACTCGACCGACGATGGCACGCCGTACAATGGAGCTTTGTTCATTCATGCGGCGTGGCAGTGTGCGTCGACATTCCGCATCACGGACTACTCGGGTGGCTGCAACGGTGCCAGGATCCGCATCTCGCCCGAGAAAGACTGGCCGGTGAACAAGGGTGTGGACAAGATAATTGCTGCTCTGGAGCCCATCAAGGACAAGTACCCAACACTGTCGACAGCTGACCTCATCGTGCTGGCGGGGCAAGTGGCGCTCGAAGACGCAGGCAGCGAGGAGATCGACTTCCTGGGTGGACGCACGGACGCGGAGAACGGCGACGGCTCAGACATGTTTGCCCCGCGTGAGTACTACAACTCGACCCTGATCGCTGTGCGCGATAGTATTAAAATCCTTGGTGTGTCGGAGGAAGAAGCTGTGGCTCTGGCCGGACGTCCACGCAGCGCCGAGCAGCAGAAAACACTGGGTTACACTGGTTCGTATTGCAGCGACACGGCCACGCTGTCCAACAAGTACTTCACGCTGCTGCTGAACGAGCAGTGGACTGCGGTGTCTGAGAAGGAATACCAATCAGAGGGCCAAGACATTTACATGCTGGACACCGACCTAGCCCTGCTCGATGCACCTGAACTCAAGTCATCAGTCGAGAAGTTTGCAGAGGACGAGGCCGCATTTAAAAAGGTGTTTGCCTCGGCCTGGGCGAAGGTCATGACGGCTGACCACTTTGACGCCAGCAGCTACTGAAGCTGGGGTACAAATGATCGCTTGTGTTACGTTAATGAAAGGAACAGTTGTATTTCCCTACACCACTAGGATTGCTCGCACAACCTTGCGTCTTCGGTGCTTGCCAACCGAATCGACTTTGTGTTCATGAATTCCTCCGTCCGAACGGAGCTGCTGGGTGCTGCCGATATAGCAAGCGAATCTGAGCGTAGGGCACGCGATTGCTCTCACCAGCGTGCCCATAACTGCGCTGTGATATAAAGTACTACTTCTGCTCGGACAATGACGCAACATTTCCAGAAAATTTTGCTCAGCGCTTCGCCTCGTTCTTTTGTCGGTTATAAAATATACTTCAAGTACTAAGGTTCTACATGTAGTACTTCTGCTTTTGAATGGCTATGAGAGGTACCAGGACACAACATCCATCTAAATGAAGAGCAAGTGACGTTCTCGCCCCGCTAGCTCACCCAGTGCATCAAAATCTGTATTGAATACGCCGCGGAGCGACGACTTGCCCTGTTTTGTTGGGCAAGAATTCTCACGCGGCCTCGTAATCGCATACAGAAACATCTCCTTGAGCGCATGTACCTATTGCTTTGAAGATGTTGGATAGGAAGTTCCTTAGCCTTCAAACAAAGTAGTAGTACACCTTTTCAACTTCAAAATGGCGAAAACCAAAATCAACTGTAAAATCAAAAGGTAGATAGGGACTTCTTAATGGAGAAGAAAAATTGCGACTCGATCACATCTGGAACTTTGTCAATTTTTGACGTCTAGCCGCGCTACGTAGTGTGCTGGGTTGTCCTCTACAATGATGATTGAAGTACTATACGAATTATGCAAAATGCGTCCGACCCCTACGTACTGAATGACAGTCAGTCATGTTACTTCCGTGGCTGAGTCCGAGAACGCTTTGTTAGTGGACCTTCCTTGCGAGCAATGCCCCCAAAGCGGTCGGTGAGAAGCTTCAGCTCCGCCGTTAACTCCGCCGACTTGCCGAGCTGCATGGTGAACCACTCGCGCGTCTTTGTAATGGTTACATAGGCGTCTTTGCCTCTTCCTGCCGGCTCCATATTGAACGAGGCATTATTTTGAGGAGTTCGGGTCGCGTACTTGCGGGCATCGGGAAGACCGCTGAAAGCGCGTACGCCTACAGTGGTCATGGTCATTTCGGGGCCACGAAGGAAAGCCTGAATCCGCGCATTATCACGGAAAACAGCATCCGGCATCTCCCAAGTGAAAGGCTTTGCATTAGGAGTGACCTGGGTGTTCAGCCACTGGATCCGAGCTGCGGCGACTGATGCCAACACAGCAAACTTCTCGTCTGACTGTCCAGATCGCCGAAATGATGCGTGAACACATCACTTAATGGCCCCAGTAGAGCTGGGTCCATTTCCTTGAACTTGATCACCAACGTTTCGATGACGTCGCTGTCCCCACTGCGAATTGTCGAATTCCATAGTGATCCGAGCGCCTTGGAAGTGCATAAACGCCCATGACGGAGATTCATGGCATGGTTCAAAGCTGATTTTAACAGGGCTTGCTTGGCAGGGCCATCATCCAGCCCTTCGAGTATCCGAAGCGTTACAATCATGGTAGAATCACCCACTTCTCTCATACGACCAAAGGCATAGGTTGTCGTTTCGGTCTTTTCCTGCAAGGAGCTCAATACCGCTGCGCCGATGTCGCTCCAGTTATACTTTCGGGTCAGCGCAATGATCACAGGAATAAGATCGTCTTTGTTGCCCACGTTGCTGCACACCTTGGTGAAGAACAAATCGATCAAAGATAAGTCGTCGGCCTCAACCAACAGCTCACACAGCGCTTGCGAAAATTCACCTGACACAGTCACTTTCCTTGGTTCCGTGTATGCGTACACATTTTCGCGCGAGCATTTCTCCTGAGCCTCCTTCAACTTGTCGCCTGCCGCATTGATGAATGTGCGGAGTGTTTCGGGGGCAACCGGTCTTTTCGCCTGCAAAACCTCGATTGCAGCCCTTGTGTTGATGAACTCCAACGCATTCTCAACCCCAAGAGCTACAGGCCAGCCAACAATTGCATATCGCCGATAAGTCGTGTTTCTCGTTGCTCCTTCATTTCCGAGGTAGCCTTCAAAGGTACTCTCGCCACATTCCTCCCATATTGCGGCCAGCGAGTCTTGGTCAGGATTCAAGAAGTTGAGATTGAACACTGCCCTTGATGTGGCCCCAAACTTTTTCCCACTAAAAGAGTACCAGGTGATGGACTCCTTGTGCTCGTCTTCTTCCCACTGTCCACCAGCATCGTAGAAGCTAGCATCGTGCGTCAGCTCCGCAAAAAAGAACTGGAGTGCCTTTGCAGATCCCGCAAGGCAGCTGGCTTCCATGAGCGCTTCAACTCTCGCACGATCGATGCCTTTCAGCGCATCCGATCCCATACTTGTAATGCTCTTTTCCGTGTACTCATGCGACAGCAGCAAGGAAAAGCACTTCTCGTCCGGCCCCATGCAACTAATAGCAGACGCTAGTTCCTCGCTCTTGGACTTGTCCGGGTTTCTCTCTAGGCCCTGCATGATTGACGGCAAGCAGATGGAACAAATCAGCACCAATCTGAACCCTTTCGTCACCTTCTCCAGAGCATGTTCGGCATCAGCATAATGCACAGCATAATGCGGCAGGTATGCCGCGGTGCCGTCTTTCTTCCCGAAATCGTGTCGATGCTTCTCCTGTCCACGTTGGTACACCACCAGGTCTCCTCCTTCGTGCAAACTCGGCAGCTGCACCACCATGGTGGCAATCATGCCGTCCTCCTTCTCCGTGTCCTGGTGCTTGACAAAGTGTCCTCCTTCCCCGTACACCAGCAGCTTGTACAGCTTGCACTGCAGCGGAACTCCTTTGTAGCCAAGTCGGTTGGCCGCCGTCTCACTCAGCTTCTCCATCCCAGTCTGCCACAACGGGTTCTTCACGTGCACATGTTCAGGGGCAAGTTGCCAACTCTTGCGGACGCTTTCGTCCATCAACGTGTCCAATTTTCTCCCAAAAGGTGACATGTCGCATACTGTAATAAGTTTGGCCGCTTGCTCGTCACACAGTGGGAACGCGATGGACCCAACTCCAGTCACGAACAGTCCCGGGGCGGCTGGGCTGCCCCTCCGAAGGAATATTCCCCCGCGGAATCGTCCTCCTCCCCCTCGGGCCCCAGGATGTTGCTGATCTGCGCGCACGCGGCGCCCCGAGGCACCGGAACGTCGTCGGCCTTGCCGTGCGCGCCGAAGGGCCAGACGCCGGACTTGAACACATCCGCCTCCGTCGGCTCCGAGTCGTCATAGTTGGCGTACTCGTCGTCATCGAACCACATCATGGCTACACCGCGGAGAACCAGTCGCTTTGCTTGTCGTTTTGGCCTACCCGTAAGGGTCGATCGATTCGATTTGACAGGTGGAAACAGCCGTCCAATGTAGCCACTTCAGCATGGCTACACTGGACAGGGCTCTTGGTGAAATAGCGCGGTTTTTACTAGTTATAATTACCGTTTAGCAAATGTCATATCCAGCAGCTATATTTAACATGTGATAAATACCTCTCTGTATCAATATTCTGAAACACATCATAATAAACAGGTAAATGACAAATGGCTCACAAATCATGAGACTCATTGTGGGACAAAAGTCAAAATAAGGGGAAACTGCCACCAGGGGGAACCGCCACCAGAATCGAATTCAGGATGGAGGGGTTACCCCGAGAACCTCCCCGTCGTGCAAAAGAGATCTAACGAAGTCCTGTCTGTAGCTGTTGCCGCCGTGTACATGCGCCCACACGCGGTATACGTTAAATCAGGGTATGAAGCACTTAAACATCAGCATATTCAATACCGCTAGTCTAGCTGTGTCCAGCCGAAGTGCCGCACTTTGTTGGCCACCAATTTAATGTCGGACAAGACAATTCCTTTTGAAAGCCACGACTGCTTCATTTTGATTGGCTGTTTGCCAGTGTCGGATACGACATTTAGCTGGATATGACATTTGCTATACGGTACTGTGGAAGTTTTGGCATGTAGAAAAAAAAAACAGTGGCATGATGCCACTGGCTGTCATGAATGCAGTGCATTCATTCAATGCACACATTTCCTCATTCACGTAAACTTCCTGAAAAAAGATTTGTAGTGTGGACGAGTAGGGCATCTATAGCTGCGGGCTTAATCGACCAACAGACAAGTAGTTTTGTTCAGTGTCATCCTAATAGAGTATGAGAGTGGTGACATACGTGTGGCAAAAACAAAATCTTAGGCATTTGTAAATGACGCGGAAGACATTGAAAAATGTCATACAAAACTGCTCTTCACCTCTTCGATTATTCAGCTCTACTCCGTGCTCGTTTCTGGGCTCCGTGAAAGCGTTCGGACAGCTGTATCAACTCCTCCCTGTATTGCATCAACTCCTCTTGTGCATCATTGTGCCACTTACGCGTCTTGGTGATCGTCAGAAACGGTTCTTTGTTTTCACCAGCAGTCATCCTAAACGATGCCTCGTATGGGGACCGAGTCCACTCTCGGGCAAATTTCTTTGCGGAGCGTAAGTCACTAAACTTCACGAGTCCTACCGTAGTCATAGATTCCTCGGGACTATGCAAAAATCGCTCAATTGTGGGATAACCCGGATACTTTGCGAATGGCATTTTCCACGAGAATGTCTTGTCGACTTCGTCAAACCTGTTGATTTCACCTCCAAGCCAGTCCATTCGCTTCGCTGCAATGACTTCAAGCACACCCAGCTTGACCGTAGTATCATGATCGTCGATGTTCTTCGTGAATACTTCAACAAATGGACCCAACTCACTTGGCTTCACTTTCAGAATCTTGTCCCTCATCTCCTTAAACGTTTGAGCGTCGCCAGGAATAATGATACGTTTCCAGAAAATGCCGACTCCCTTCACGGTTCGCAGGTTCAACTCTTTTTCAAGTGCCATTTTGAGAAGGGCTTGTTGAGCCTCCGCACTATTTACTGAATCTGCCACATGTAGCAATAGCTCGAAGTTCGAGTGACCACGGTTTTCGCCATCCAGATGGAAACCGTTGTCGAGGATGTCGAGCAATGATTCACCAATTTCACTCCACACAAACGCATTGGCAATTTTGATAATTGCTGGGACTGCAGTTTCGTTCCCGTATGAGTTTCCCAAACGAGGGCAATACTTCGTCAAGAACAGCTTGACCAGGTCCACATCTCCAGCATCGACCAGCAGCTCGAAAAAGGATCGAGTAAATCTTACCGAAGTCTCCATTGTAAATGGGTGGTTAGCAGGTCCCCATCCATGTCTAGCACTGATCGCTCTCAAGAAGTTCCGTAGATCTGCAGCGTTAACTGGTCGGAGGGAAAGCAATTCCTCAACGGCGAATTCTGCAGGCATATGGATGACAACATGCAAGAGGTGGTGTGTGATCGGCCATGCAACGATAGCAAATCGGGAATACTTTGTGCTTTTGATGGGTCCTTCATTACCCGTGTACACGTCTTCAACTTTTCCGTAGCCTTTCCAGAGTTGCAGTAGAGTTTTTCGTGCAGGGTTCAAAAAATTAAACTTTACAATTTCGTCTATCCAGTGCCCGAGATCTTCCCCGCTCATTGTGTACCAATGCAGGGATTGCTCATGCCCACTTATCCCACCCTATATCACCGAGACTGTGGTTTTCCTTAACCGATAGTTTTGCAATAAAAAATCGGAGTTTCTTGTCAGGAGCCACGGCTGCGTTTCCTTCCTCAAGCGCTCGAAATCTAGCTCTATCGACGCCTTTTAGCGCACTAGTGCCCAAATCTGTAATGCTTTTCTTGGTATACTCGTGTGAAAGTAGCAACGCAAATGAATCATCTTCTCGACGCATCGTACGAATAGCATCAGCCAGATCGTCACCCAGCGTCCGGCTTGGATCTCGTTTGAGATGCCGCATCGACGCTGGTAGGAAAATAGAATAGACCAACGTGAGTCGATATCCTTTTGTCACCTTCTCTAAAGAATGCTCTGCATCAGCGTAGTGCACCGCGTAGTGACAGAAGTACGGAGCGGTGTCGTCGCTCTTCCCGAAATCGTGGCGGTGCTCAACATGCCCACCTCGATACACAACCAAATCACCTCCTTCATGGGTACTGGGCAGTTGAACAACCAGCGTCGCTATCATACCATCTTCCTTCTCCGTGTCTTGGTGCCTGAGGAAGTGCCCGTCTTCTCCATACACGAGCAGCTTGTACAACCCACAGTGTAGAGGGATTCCCTTGTACCCGAACCGATTAGCAATCGTCTCAGTCAACTTCTTGATCCCAGGTTGCCATCGTCAATTTTTGACCTCCACTTGACCTGGAGCCAGTTGCCAACTCTTCCGGACGCTCTCGTCTAGCTTTGTGTCCATGTTGTGGCCGAACGGAGACTTTTCACATTTCGTGATCAGCTGCTCTGCTTGAACTTGGCCCAACGGCAGCGAAATTATACCAACACCATCGATGAAAAGACCAGGCGCAGGAGGCAGAGTATCGGCTAGACCGCCGAACGAGTACTCTCCTGCGTGCTCGTCCGCACCAGCCAATATTTCACTAATCTTGACGCACGCAGCTCCCCTCGGGATCGGAATCGAGTCAGGCTCACCTTTACCACCGTACGGCCAATAACCATCCGCAAAGTCCGCCTTGAATGCCATCTCAATCTGCCAAAGCGGTGACAATTCCTTCGAGTTGTGTTGGCGAAGAAATTGCAGACTGAGAAAAAGCTAGGTTTTTGTCGTCTTGTCCTGTGATTGATGGCTTTGGATTGGATGCAGTCTCCTTGCAGCACAAGGTGCTGCTCAGAGGTAAGTTTTCTTATGCTCTCACTAAGTTGATTGGCACTTTAAGATCTGGTATAGAATGAAAGTGACTCACTCAGTTAAAAATCTGTGCTGTCGGAAGCACGTGTCCGAGTTTTTCTGATCTGTCATGCCTAGCTGCAGTGACCGCGACGATGATGTCGATATGCTTGACTCCGACAAAGACGACGAGCTTGGGCCACTGAAGGGCAAATGGCCTTTTGGTGGAGAAGGGAAATTGACTGATGTCTCAGTACCAACGGGGGCTGCGCGCATGTCTATCAATTATATTCTAGCACGAGCGGAGCTAAATGCAGGCAAAAACACCGTTGGTGGGGCAGTGGAAACACTACCAACAGTGCCAGGGCTCTTCGTGGCCAGTTTAGTAGAGAAATCCAACAACATTTTTCTCAACGGCTGCAGCGCCCTTCAGACATGAATAGTTCTGCAGCCACAGAACTACAAGCAATAGGATGCAAGCATTGAAACAACACCGACATTAGAATCTGGGGGCGTGCCAGTTTAGTAGATTTGTTATCTTGGTCAACATATAGGTCCCGAGGAATTTCTATTGTATCCGATGTCCAGACTGATTTGAAATCAATCAAAAATGACAGCGTAAAGTTATTTGAAGGTAAACGGTAATAATCAGAGACCACTGAAACAAACTTTGCTCGGCCTCTGGAGGCAAGAGCGGAGCTATTAATAGGGCACGGCCGCCATCTTTTACAGCCTTGATCCGAATGTTCGTGCTCTCAGCAACTGCCACTTTTGTCTCACCTGACAGTGTTGAAATCATAATCCTGGGATGGTGCATGTTGAAGTGGCTAAAATGAGCCACCTGCATATCTCGGCCCACGGGGGTCATTACATGAGAAGAATCAAGAGAGGTAGCTGTAGGCGTAACCACCAGGAAAGCGCCTGGTGGCAGAATACAGCAGTTCCGCTTTCTCAAGACCCAGCTCACATCTCCCTCCTCACCGATAGCTATCTAGACCCCACCGGATCCAACTTCTAACAGGGTTATGAGTCCAAAAGGACTCGTGTTCTAAGCTCAGCAGGATGAACAGCGAGACGAAGACTGAAGGGCTGCCATACGGCTGGGATAGCAAGGACTGGCGGCGTCACAAATGGATTATGAGGACGATCTTTCGGGAGCACGACTTATTGGAGATCGCCGAAGGCAAGTTAACGCGAGCGGAACTCACCAGCCAGGAGTCCGAGGCTGCCTTCGACAAGCAGTGCAGGATAATGCGAATGATAGGTACAACGCTGCCATCGAATTGGCTGCAGCAAGTCGACCACCATGAGACTGGAACGGAAATGTGGGCCGCGCTATGTGAACTCTACGATAAAGGACAAAACGCAGCGATTCGTGAGAGTACGATCCTGCGCCTCTCGGTGGAGCTGAAAGGCCTGAAATGTTCTGCTGGGGGCGATGTTCAAGTTCAGGTGAATAAGATGTTCAGCCTGAAAACGGAATTGGCAAGCTATGGCTACGAAGTGAACAACATCAACACGAAGTCGACGCTGCTGGAGAGCTTACCTGATCAGTACAAATTCGAGCAACTCAGGGGCGCGGTAAAATACGGCGGACATGGCGGTACTCTCACGCCGGAAGGGCTACGGGTGTTGATCGAGGAGGCTGCTTACCGGCAGTCACGACGCCGAGGAATGAGCGCAGCGCCGGAGGACGTGGCATGCCTGGGGGTCGACGACCTGGTGCTGGTTCTGGGAATGGTGCGAGTCAGCATCATGATGGTGCGAGTCAGTATCGTGGAGGTGGCCAAGGTGGTGGTGGACGAGAGCATGGAGATAGTAGTCACCTAGAAACCGGTGGGTTAAATGACCGTGCGGAGGGCAGAACCTGTTTTCGGTGCGGCCAACCTGGACATTTATAGGTAAACTGTCCTAACCACGCGTCACAGGGAAGTCAGCGCAAGAACCAATCCAATTTCACACATAGTGGCCTGAGAGACCAAGCTGCCACTCACAATGGGCCAGGGATCGTGGCAAGTGCAACTGAGGAAGCGTACAACTCCGGTGTGGATGTGCATACGATGGATCGGAAGTAAGTGGAGTCTCTATCGGTTCACCTAGTCACGCTTGGTGGGGTTTTGACACTGGCTCAAACGCGCATATTGTTGGAGAGCTGGATAGTTTTGTCCACATGGAGGATATTGTGCCTGAAAATATCGCTGCAGATGTGTACGGAATCGTACACGCAATGGCTACGCAAGCCAAAGGAATAGGAACCGTCAAGATAACGTCTGTGGTTGACGGTCGTCCAGTTTATCTCTTCATTGACGGTGTCCTGTACGTTCCAGGAGCCAGGCGCGGCCTTTTCTCGATGGGGTTCGCTCTAGAGCAGGGCTTCGATGTAGATTACGACAGAGGCACGAGAATCTACAGCGTCTTAAAAGATACATGTAATGTGGAAGTGATCCATGCCTACCCGGCACAAGGCATCTGGATGTTTGGTACCAGAGCTCGCACTATTCAAGCGAAGCTACCGCAGGACATGCCAGTAGTTAACTACAAAGCGGATGGGGTAGGCAGTTTACAAGTCGGGCACGACAGGTTGGGCCACACCTGCGGACAGTACTTAAAGGTGATGGTCGACCGAGGGCTCGTAAAAGGAATGATGCTCTCTCAACGGCAGGAAAGACCTTGCGACGCATGCCACATTGGAAAACAAAAGCAAAAGCGTCGCCGGAAGAAATTAGACCGAGGAGTGACAGCTCCAAACGAAATCGTGTACGCAGACCTACTCTTCCCCGGTCATGGAAATGGAACTAGGTACAAAGCTGTCTTGGTGATTATGGACAGGTGGAGTCGCTTCCTGACCGTACACTTTCTTACTAGCATGGAGTCCACGCTTGTGAACGAGCTCACGCAACAGTATGTCGTCTGGGCAGAGAGGCAGGCCGGTCGAGGTATCAAAATGATCTTCCAGCGAGAATTCGAGCCAGCAGCAAGCGCGAAATTACCTGTGCAGCGGGTCCTCACTGACAAGGGAGGTCAATGGTGCCATGGAGAGCTGGTATGCTTCACGAGGGATCGAGCCTGTCAAGGTTGGACCAAAAAGCTCGCATCTCAACCCTTGTGAACGTGCCCATCAGTCTCTTATGGAAATAGTCAAGGCTCAGATGCACGCGTTCGGATTTCCACGCTCGTTTTGGCCGTATGCACTTCAAAATGCTGCCTACATAAAGAACGGAGTGTATGCCAAGCCGATTGAAGTAGTACCGTACGAGCGCATGTTTGGCGTAAAACCTGACCTCCATCATATCCGCAAGTTTGGTTTACTTGCGTATGTTCATGTTCCGATCTCACCGGACAAGCAGAAACGAGATGTGAATGCCTACGTGGCTTTCGTTCTCGGCTACGCAGAGGACACTGTCGGTTGTAAACTGAACATCCCAAGCGAACGAACAGTCAAATTTGTAGCTGAGGTACGAGTTCAGGAGGAGATAATGTATCGAGATCGCCATGACGTCAATCCGCCGATGTGTAGACCACAGAGTGGTTGCAGTTCGCCACTACGCCCCTAGAAGAAGACGTGACGGCGGTTCCAGACGATAGCGAATATGACGTCGCTGACAGCATCGTCGCAGAGTCAGACTACTCCATGGGTGCCACACACTACAATGCCCATAGCGAGATCAATACGTCGGTATCGTATGAGCGAACGAGAACAAATCGACACTCTTTCGGTGAGTCTCGAGTGGGGCGATGATTCCGATACGGACTCGGTATCCGAAGAACATGATGAAATTAACGAATCGGTGAGACTCCAGCGTGAACGAAATCTGCCGGCAACTCACGATCCAGATACAAAGTCTGTGAGTGCTGAATGCGGTTCTGTGGCGGAATCAGTCTGTAGTGAGATCGACGACACAACCAGTGATAAGAACGACGGCGGGGTTAGTGAAAATAACCTTGCGACTGCGACGGAGCCAAAAGAGACTTCTCGTCATCAAGAGCACTTCTGATCAGGCAGCTCAAGTCGTAGGAGCAGTAGAAGAAATCGGCAGCGGAAACCAGCATGAAATCATTATTTTGCCCCCCCGGCCTACGCAAGCGTGTTGAGCGAGATGATACTCAGTCCGACGTCGAGCAGAATGAACTCGGCAAAAATAATAAGGCGAGACGCACCGGCCTTCGTGAAGCAGCGCAGCGGACGGCACCTTCACGCTACCGCGACTACATACCGTGGTCAAACATGGCTATTAGAGTTCTTGGCAAGGATGGAAAACTCATTCAGGCGAGCAACATTCGTATACCCCGAAATCGCAGGGAGGCGATGCGCTCCAAACACGCAAATCTCTGGAAAATCGCAGAATTAGAAGAGATGAAGTCGAAAGGTGTACTAGAAGAAATCGACGAGGCCGACATGCCAAGCGGAGCAAAGGCCATCAAAACAATGTGGGTCTACGGTGCCAAAATCGATCAGCACGGATACATCACCTGAAAGCCAGTTTGGTCGCTCTTGGAAATTAGCAGAGTCCAGGAATCGATTTCGTGAAGGCCTTTGCTCCGGTGGCTCGCATGTCTTCGTTTCGACTGGTCATCGCCCTCGCGGCAAAGCTCAATTTTGACAGTATACGGTGGAGACATTAACACCGCGTATCTGAATGCCTCGCTCGAAATCCCGCAGTACGTCAGGTCAGTACAAGGATTACCGTGCAAAATTGAAGGAAACATGTACATAGTGAAGAAAGCACTGTATGGACTTCGTCAATCGGGACGCGAATGGAACACGGAGCTAAATGGCTGGCTTGTGGCACGAGGTTTCCAGAGATGTGCCACTGAACCGTGTTTGTATTTCAAGTACGAAGATGGAACAGTTGCTTTAGTGCTCGTGTACGTGAACGACGTACTATGTGCAACCAACAACGAAAACTTCAAGTCAAAGCTGTTCGAGGACCTGAACGCTGCGTATAATTTGAAGGACCAGGGTGAACCCTCGGAATATCTGGGCTTCGAAGTGAAACAGAGCAGTGACGAGATATTCATCTCCCAACGCAAATATACACGAGGTGTCCTGGTAAAGTGTGGTTACGAGTCGGCCATCCTCCTGTCTTCTCTTGTATCCTGTACATGTATGCATGTAGAATGCTGGCGTTTACTTAGTAATGCTCGGAAGACAGGCTGTTCCGTGTTTGCTGTGTAGACTTCACGCAATCATTTACATGAACTCACATGCAGCGCTTCATGTTCATACACGTGTCTGGGGGGCGTGGTTGCACGCATTAATAATAGCGTCTGTCAAATTGCATTTAAAAAGCACCGTCCAGTGCGAACGGTCGACAATCGACTCGATGGGCCTTCAATGGTGTACCGTAAATTGTAGTCTTGATTGTGAATCTCTGCCATGCTAACGCCGAATATATACGGTATACAGCATACTGTACACCGTGCGTTTTGATCATGGATTACGTCCATACGAGAATGCCCGATGTCGTACCAAGACAACAGGTGTGGAGAGTTTTCCACAGGAGACCACATATGCGTGCCGTACAGTATGAGTACTAAATCCATGCATTAATGAAATAAACGAGTTTCTTACGCAGATAGGGTGGATTTACGAAGCCAAGAGACTTTGGCTGGGATCCTAGATCCCACACATCACCACCTGAAATGGGACATTAAAAATGTTGAAGAATCGGATATGTAGTGAAAGTACATGTACCGTACAGTCGTCCCCGCCAGATTTTCCCCTGCGATCAGCCATGTACCTCGCAGAGATTGTACATTGGTGCTCAAGATTTGCTCCGGTCGTCAACACGATATACTGACTTAGATGTATTTATGACGGGAAATTGTCGGAGCTAAAAGTCGCATTAAAATAGAGGACAGTGTCGGTAGAAACATATCAAGACAACCTTAGCAGAAGATATCCATTACCACAGCTTTGGAATGGGCGTCGCAGGCTTCGCCAGAAACGATTAGGAATTGCTGAAGGCAGTCGGGCATTGTTAGCTCGATGGTCATTCGACGCATGTCATGGCTAAGCATTACCTTGTACTAACTCAATACATGCGCATCTATGTCAACCCTTTGCGAAACTTCACACCTTGCAGGGTTTACTAGTCCCACTGTGGTAAATCTGGCAGGGATGACTGTATACGTACAGTAGTACTTACATGTACAGTACAGCAGTACATGTAGAAGCATCTTGATTGACCACTGGAATGGACAGAAGGCACAAATGCCCCCAAGGAGAAGGTGATGTGGGATGTTTACGGTTATCAGCTCGGATTCTGCCAGTCCGAGATCGTGCTCCTCAAAATATCTGGCGCTATATAAGCATTCGTTCTTGCCTCAAGACAATTATCGTTACCGGTATAATATTGGCATAAGAACTGCAACGAGGATCCTCCCTCAACTGAAAGGAATTACATGTACCGTATAACACGGATCCAGTGCTACACATGGATCGAGTGCGACACCGCGTAAAAAGATTAGACTATAGGGATGGGTAATGCAAATCAGTGATAATTGTAGTGGTGACACCCCTTCTAG
>BSXT01002929.1:0-19008 GCA_030267785.1 Phytophthora fragariaefolia
GAGCACTTAGAACTGGCGGAACTGCTTGCGCACGTTGATGGGCTTGGTCTCCGAGGCGGGCTCGACCTCCAGCACGTTGAAGCGCACCGTCTTGGCGAGCGGGCGGCACTGGCCGATGGTCACGACGTCACCCTCCTTCACGCGGAAGGCAGGCGACAGGTGGGCGGCCACGTTCTTGTGGCGCTTCTCGAAACGCTTGTACTTCTTGACGAAGTGCAGGTAGTCACGACGCACGATGATCGTGCGCTTCATCTTGGTCGAGAGGACGACGCCCTTGAGGATACGGCCGCGGATCGAGATGTTGCCGGTGAACGGGCACTTCTTGTCCACGTACTGGCCCTCGATGGCGCTCTTGGGGGTCTTGAAGCCCAGGCCCACCTCCTTGTAGAAGCGGGGGCCCTTCTTCTTGCCGGCGAACTTCTTGCTGGCAAGGAACACGCCCTGCTGCTTCTGGTAGGCCTTCTCAGTCTGCACTCAGCACCAACACAGCAAACAGCCTCGTGAGTCTCCCGTACCAGAGCATCAAAGCAGCCAGACAGACAGGCAGAAGAGCGCGCTCGCTCAGCTGCAGAGCAGTTAGTAGCAGCAGACAGCGTCCGCCGTCGCCCACAAGGGTCAAAGGGCTCCTGCCGATGATGAGTCGGTTGAATTCGTCGATCGTTCGGGTCACTTCTCGCCGTCCTCGAGGAAGGCGACGCAGCGCCGGCCCCAAGTCCCTCCCAGCAGGAGCTCGGGAGCTCTGCAAGACCGACGCCGCGCGCTCCTCCGAGGACTCGACACGCGCCCGCCCAAGGCCAGAGACCCGAGCGAGCGCGCGCGCGTGGGTTACAGCCTTGGTGAGCCATCACCTCACCAACTAGCTCGCCAGCTCCTTCAGGCTCCACACTTCCGCCTCCTCCAGCAGCTGCCCGCTCCGCCGCCGCAGCGATCGACGCCCCTTTCTCCCCGCCCTCTGACGCGCCGGATGCCGCCGCTTACCACGCGCCGCCGGTCTGCAGCCGCTTGCGCGCATCCGCCTGCTCTGCCGGTCCCGATCCGCCGCGCTCGGGCCTCAATTAGGACGCGACCGGTACCTGGTCAACGTGCTCCATGGTGTCGTCGAGGGGATTCGCTAATGGCTGGCGGCAGGCGAGGGCGCCCACCCGAGCGCAGTCATTGGCTGCGGTGTGTTACTTCACACCAGCTGAAGTCGCGCCATGAAGTGATCCCCCGACCTGGTACAATTGATATCTACTGAAGCCGTCCCATGAAGTGGCAGCAAGCGCGAGAGCTCGTTCTGGCGGTGCCGACGTCTTCACTGTGGCTACGGTACATGCCCCTGCAGCTTTACTGCGCACCGATCTCGCGTGTTCTATAGTGAAGCACGGATCTTGATGTATGCACTACGGCGTACTCGATGGCGGCGAAGCCCTGGCTGAAAAGCACTCGTGTCCTATATTTTTATGGCTCTTTGCGTCAACGTGAAGTCAAGCTCTCCGTCTTGGAAGCCGCCTATTAGCAGAGCTGCGGCCGGTCAATTGTTAAGCTACAACTGCTTGCCAACAGCCGCTTACTGCTCCTTGCAGGTGGTGTACTGCTTCACCTCCACCGGGTTGGCGCTGTGCTCTTGTAACAGTTGCTTCGCTAGGTGATGTTGAAGTTGACACGGCGAGCACCAAAATCATATCGTGAGCAATGTCGTGGTCACAGTATTGCTTGTGAGTGATGTCGTTAGTCACGGTCATGACTAACGGCATCACACGCAAGCATATCGTGGGCGGACTGCCTTACTGTGCAATAGTTGCGCTCTCATAGTGTGCTACACCAGCAGCTAGCTAGTTACACTCAATGCACGCCAATTCCATCCCTTCCCAAAACCAATTATTCGCTCGTGTATTGCTCTACGTGCACAATTCACTCCTCGTTCTTCGCCGGGTGGTAGCGCGCCACCTCCTCGTCGTTGCGGCCGAAGCCCTGCAGACGCAGCGACGAGTTCTGGTACGCCAGCATGGCGCCGCCCACCGTGCCGATGATACCGGTAAACCACATGCCCGGGCGCGCCAAGCTGCGGTCCAGCTGGCGAGCTACAGCGGCAGCAGCAAAGCGTTCACAGCGTCAGCACCCCACACAGCTCCACGCATCTCCGACGCCACGCACCGACGATGTACCCGAGCGGGAAGGAGGCGACGCCCAGCGCCACGCTCTGGACGAGGTCCGCCTGGCTCACGTTGTCGCGCACCTGCTGGGAGGTCGGCTCCTTGTAGATCACGGGGAAGCGCGGAACGTGCGGGTCGTGCAGCTCCGGCCGCTCACGCTGGTGGTCCCTCCCGTCCATGAGGAATCGCTGTGTGGCGTTGGTGTGGCAGCTAGGTTATGCCTCTCGAGAGGCCCTGGTGCAGCACGGTTATTCCAGTGTAAAGGCCCTGGGAGGCAGATCGGTTATTCCGCTGGAGAGGCCCTGTGCAGTTGCATTCCACATGTAAAAATCCAGCCGTGCTACCATCATCCGGATAATCAGAACGCGAGGAAGCGCGGCGCGGGAGACTTGCGGCGCGGCGCGGCACTTGACGACCGACCGCCGCCCATGGACGAAGCGTACGCCGTGAAGCAGACGAAGTTCCTGGGCAAGAGCGTGAGCTACGTGTGCCAAAATGGCAACGGCCCGTGCCCGCTGCTGGCCATCGCCAACGTGCTGCTGCTGCGCGGGCAGTTGGCGCTGGACGGCGTCGTGGAGGCGCCGGGGCTCGTGAGCGCGCGCGACCTGCTGGAGCTGGTGCACCGCCGCCTGCTGAGCACGAATCCGCCGGTGAGCGGCGCTCTATTGAGGGGGGGGGGCCAGGGGACTCATGTGCTCCTGCTCTGCTGCTGCAGCTGAGCGGCGCCAGCGAACTGCAGCGCCTGACGCAGGAGAAGACGCTCCGGGACGTGGCTGGGCTGCTGCCCAGCATGTTCGTGGGGCTGGACGTCAACGTGCGATTCCACAAGTGAGTGGGGCGGCCACGTGGAGCACTGGGCTCTGAGACCTGACTGACTGCTGTCGCTTGCTGCAGCATCACGGACTTCGAGTACACGGTGGCGTGTGCGGCGTTCGACATGCTGGACATCGCACTCGTGCACGGCTGGCTGCTGGACGACCAGGACGACGCTACGGTGCGTGTCTTGTGGGAATGGGGTCGTGACGTGCAGGCTGACGGAGAGCTGCGTGCTGGTAGATGAAAGTGGTGGGGAACAAGTCCTACAACGAGCTCATCGAGCGGCTCGTGGACTACCGTGGGGTGCTCATGACGGAACAAGCCAACGCGACGGACGCAGACGAGCAGGTGGATACGGAGACTTCGTCAGGTTCGACCCCCTCGGGGCAGGAGGGAGAGGACGAGCTCAAGAGTGCAGCTCTTCCGTCACCGCTAGCGACCCAGGTGCCTGGATTCCACAACCTGTCGATCGATATCAACAGCGCTCCTGCATCAGCCTCAGGGGCGGCGGGATCGCCAAATTCGACGACGTCAATGACGTCTCCGAAGAAAAGCCCGTCGCGGCAAACAGTGCAGACCATGATGAAGGAGCGCCACATCAGCGATGCTGACGCTCTGGATACGGCAACGACGCTTCTGGAGGAAGGTCCGGTACTCGAGGAATTCTTCAACTCTACAGCGAGCCAGCTCACGTACTACGGGCTTGTAAAGCTACACGAAGGTCTTCGCGAGCGTCAGCTGTGTGTCTTCTTCCGCAACAATCACTTCTCCACGCTCTTTAAGGTACGACCTGAAAGCTAGTGCATGTACTGTACTGATGAAGCAACTTCCTCGATCGATTATAACGCTGTTGTGGATATGTCAATTAGTTTGAAGGCGCATTGTACTTGCTAGTCACAGACGCAGGGTACCTCGACGAGCCCAGCGTCGTGTGGGAGCTGCTGAACGAAATCGATGGCGACACCGAGTACCTTGATGCTGATTTCCGACCCGTAACGTCCACCGAGCAGCAGGAGAGCATCCTCACGCAACAAAGGCAGCAACGGGAACAAGAAGCAGAGGAGGAGCAACAACTGCGTAATGCGCGCGCCTTCAGTCTGTCGGGGCGCGCTGGTGCAAGCGGGCAGACAGCAGCGAGCGATTATCGAGCTGCTGAACACACAGTACCAGCCGGTGGGCTCTTTGGAGAGTCAACCGAAGGCAATGAGGAGGACCTAGATCCGGATTACTTGCTTGCTCTGAAGTTTCAACGGGAAGAGGAAGAACGAGTGCGCAGAAACAAGCAGATGTCGCCTCGTATTTCCCCTCGCCACTTACAGCCTATTGGGGCAGATCGTGATTCCACCGAGGAGGTTGCGGCTGGCTGTGAAGGAGGGACCGACGAAGACTCTGACGCTGGCGATTACAAGATGAGAAATGAAAGCAGTGGCCTGGACGAGGACCGTATCCGTGAGACTAGTGAAAGCGAGTTCATTCCTGTGTCTGCTGACGGGGAAATGCTGATCTCTGAAGAGGAGCTTGAAGCTCAGCGTCAGGCGGAGCGTTACTATCAGGAGCAAAAGCGTCAGGTCGACGCACAGACTCGGCAATACCAAGAGCAGGAGAGACTGCAACAACAACAACAGCAGCAGCAGCAAATTCGGGGTGGACAGAGGCGGAGACCGACGGAAGGCAATGACTGCACCATTTCATAATCAACATTAACAACTTAACGTAGCATCGAGTCTAGCACAACGAATCTAGCACAACGAAACTCACCATTATATTGCCAAAAGAATTTACTACGTAGTAGAAAAATAGTATCCTTATCGTCGTATACCTAGTTATCTTATCAACACGCTTAGTTCGAACCGAACCAAACCATGCCGAAAAGAAATTAAATGTTTCAAAGTATTGTGAAAAGCACCCGGAATGTCTAATCGGATAGTACTGTAAATCGGCCTATTCAGTGCCTTATTTAGAGACAGTAACCCTTATTTATTTCGACCCATCCCTTATTTTTTTTGTAGAATTGGGTACCCCCTTTTATAATCGGTCTTTCACAGCATCTATTTTAGAGATTTGGTCTCTAAATAGGCCCAAAAAATAAATACACCAAACCAGCTGCAAACGCTAGCCAAGATCTCAGTCAAAATCGGAGGAATCAACAGGACGAGCAGAACCAGCGTCCGTGTCGAGGACGCGGAGTTTGGCTTCGACCGAGAGGGCAGCTTTGGTGACCTTTACGCGAGAGCTGAAGAGCGCATCGTAGCCGCGCCCAGTTCCCAACTCCGTTTTAAGCCGACTTACTCAGATTAGTACCCTCATTAACTTCATATATCGTTTTTGCTCACCGCCCTGATTTACTACGGAGTGACAAAATGGCCGGTTTTCACAGTTATCCTTATCCTCGTACAATTCTCTCATTAACATGCTCAAATCTTAATTCAAACCCAGTTGACCTTCAACTACACATGCCGAAAAGAAAATGAGATAAATAGCTATCCTTATCATCGTACAATTCTCTCATCATCATGCTCAAATCTTAATTCGAACCGAATCGACCTCCAGCTCTGCATCCAACTCCAATTCCGGGTTGTCATCTTCACAGGTGCTCTGCTGCTCTTGATTGGCAGGTGATGCACTAGCCTCAATATCCTCGCTGATGTCCTTAATGCTCGAACGACTGGAAACAGTGGATATTGAAGATGCGGACATCTTCGACGAAGGGATCAACGATGCTCTAGTTGTGCTTGCCCCTGTGCTTAGCTGACGCACGTAGTCGAAACCAGCAAAGTCACGCTCAAAGCAACCTGCAATCTCTTCAGGGGCGTAAATCGTATGCGGTTGCTCGGTGAAATGTGGATCAAAGTTGGCCACAAGATTCTCACCGGGAGGGCCTGGCACAAGGGGCGGCTTGAGCTGACGCTTCAACACTTGGTCCCAGTTAATGCCTGCGAAAAACTCGTGCGCCTTAATGTCAGCTATGCCCCCACGAGCGCCTAGTCTGTCTTCCTGGCGCTTTTCGAGCAATGCCATCAGCAGGCTCTTTAGCTCGGATGACATGTTGGTCGGGTAGCGCACAGGTTGATACAAGATCCGTTGGTGCGTGCTCTTTTGGCTGGATTGGGGCAGATAGAACGGTGGATACCCAGCACGGAGTTCGAAGAGGATGCAACCAAACTGCCACAAGTCCACAGGCAAGCCATGACCTCCTGGGTAGCGGCCGACCATCTCCGGCGGCAAATACGTGTCGGTGCCGCACATGGTTTTTGTTCGTCCAGCTCTTGACTCCAACCGCTTTGCAAGACCCATATCTGCCAGCTTGATGTGACCCTCGCTATCCAGCAGCACGTTCTCAGGCTTGATGTCGCGATGCAAGATACACATGTTGTGCATGTGCTCCAGTGCCAATAACAGTTCAGCGGCGTAAAAACGCACGGCGTCTTCCTTAAAGCTGCCTCCGCTATTCTGCATGTGCAAGAAGAGGTCACCGCCCTGCATGAACTTGGAGATGAGGAATACCGATCGGCCTCGTGCCAGCGCGTAGTCCAACCCCATCACAAACGGGTGATCTCCTACCCACTCCATCACAGAGCGCTCAGCGAACACCACCTTTGCCTTCACTTGACCCAACTTCATTTCCTTGATCGCATACAATTGCCGGTCGGCGGCGTATGATGCCAGGATCACACGTCCATAGTGGCCACGGCCGAGCAATTTCAGGGTAGTGAATTCATTCAGAGATGGTAAGCGGTGCTGCACGGACGCTGCCTGGGCAGCAAACTTGGCTCGGTCCTTATCGGTGTCGGCGGCAAAGTAGATAGACCCCTTGCCAGACTCGGGCGTGACGCAGAACACGTAGCCGGCCGAATCATCGTCAATAAGCTTGATCTTGCAGTTTTGTAGATTCAGATACTTGAGCGTGTGCTGCTGCCAGAACCCTGGCACCCCGGCATCTTCCGGCTTGGTGGCTCGGTAGTAGACCAGGTACGTCGACTTGATCATGGCGCAGTACTTGTGTGAGCTCCACACTGGCAGCAATTGGCGGCGCTTGCGGAACAGGTTGATGAAGGTCGAAGGCAGCGAGTTGAGAAACCGCTTCGATTCGTCGCTCAGCACCGAGTCCTTGCGTTGGAAAAGCAGCACCATGGTCAACTCGAGTTGTGGTTGCCTTCCCACTTGCCGAGTGAAAACTGAGGGAGCTTCTCGCAACGACTTGAGGGCAATGGCAGATTGACGCTTTGCTCAGGAGATGGAGGGAGGCAAATCCAATCGGCCGATGGCTTGACCGATGGGGTCAGGAAACTATTGCCAAGTGACTACCGACAGAGATAGACACGGGTCTTCCTGGCGTGGGCTCTCCACGCTGCACCACTGGCGTCACTATAAATACGAGGTGTATGGCTTGTACGTATTATGGCTTTGAAGAGGGAGCATGGGACAAGGAGAGGGTCTCTAAAACCAGAAAACGGTCGGCATAACGTGCCCATCGAAGCTTGAGTTGAACGTGCTTCAAGCGTTTCTCAGGTACACAAACTTGCGTGGGCACCAACCATTTGTCGTGAGCTGAGACCAGGACTTGAGGGAGAACAGCGCTAAAAACATACAAGTGATCACGCTGTGAAACAGGTTAGTCAACAGGATAGATTGATCCACGCCACATCTTATGGAGGACAAAAGATCCAGGCGGATGGTTGTTAGTCGAGTTATGAGATTGACTTGCGGTGCGCCAGCGCAACGCCAGCGCGACCTATCCTTTGATCACCGTCTACTTGTCCTCCTTCTTCTCTTCATCGCCATCCTTCTTCTCGTCCTTCTTCGCCATCTGCGCCATCGCAGCCTGGATCTTCGGGTCGTTCGGATCCACGCCAGGCAAACCCGACAGTAGCGAGTTCACGAACTTGGGGTCCATGAATGGCAAGTTGGAGGCCGGCGCCGGCGCGGGCGCTGGAGGGGGCGACTGTGTGGCGACCGGGGCAGCAACCGCTGCAGTCGCGGTCGCTGGTGTCTGTGTGGGTTGTTTGGGCTCCGCCTGCGGTGCCGCTTCAGTAGCTGCTGCTGCTGCTGCAGGAGTTTCGGCTGCAGCAGGGGCAGCCGCACCAGCAGCGGCAGCCTCCGCTTCGGCCGCGCGCTTCTGGGCAGCCTCTTGGCGCGCACGCTCCTCTTCCATCGATACACGAAGGGCCTACACAATAGCGAACTCGTTAATACTCTCCTCGCAACCCAGCAGTACGGCAACACCGTCCTCACCAGGGCCAGTTCGGGGTCCATGCTCGGGTCCACGCCTCCGTACTCGGCGAACGCATCGTTGCCTCCGCTGCTGGCAGCAGCTGCCGCAGCAGCACCATCATCTCCGTGGAGCACAGGCGACGACACCAGCACGTCCGAGGGCAGCACACCCGCGGGCACCGTCACCAGGTGGCTGTTGCTGTTGCTGCTAGCAGCGTCCACGAAGGCCTGCAGCTTGGCGGCGTTGGCGTCCAGCTCCCCCATGCTCACAACGTCCACCGCAATCTGCACAAGCCGCCGAGTCCCACACCAGTCAGCACCAGAGCCCCTACCTGCGAGCACAGCTGCACTACAGCGCGTACGTTGTTCTTCTTGAGCAGTTTGCCGATCTTGGTGAGCTGCTTCTCGTCCTCCTCGATGGGCGAACCGATAAATACCACGACGCGCTGGCCCCCTGTCAAAAACGGCAGCACATGTGTCAAAAACGGCAGCACATGCGTCAAAAACGGCAGCACGTGTGTCAAAAACGTCCGCCACGGAGCCGCTCGCGCGTGGACGCACCCGTTTTGTTGCGCCGATGCTTGAGCGCCAGCTGCGCCACTTGGATGGCGTTGGCCAGCCTCATGGTGCCGCCGATCTTGACGCGGTGAATGGCGCTCAGTAGCGTGCCCATGTTGTCGGTGGGGGACGCCAGCACCTGCACGCTGCACGCGCGTCGACTAAGTCAGTGGTCGCAACGGCTGCAGGGAGCGCTTCGCCCATTTACCTCTTGCCGGCCATGGCCAGCACACCCACGGTGCTCTCCGGGTTGGCCTGCGTCTTGGTGCCGCACAGCAGGTTGGCGGCGTCGTGCTGCGCCTCCAGCCGCGAGGGGATGTAGTCGCCGTTGCGCATCCACTCGGAGTTGTCCAAGCTGCACATACGACGCGGCGTCAATAGGCGGCGAGCCCGGGGGGATGCAGGGGGAGGACGCACCATATCATCGTCGATTCGAGCGGCATCTTGGGCCTGGTGGGGGCTTTTGCGCTCTGAAGAGAAGATCGGGCGCCACATTGTGGGGCAGTCAGCCACAAACAAGGTCGGGGGCGGCGCGACGTACAGTTCTCTCATTGGTCCGATCGACGTCAGCCGCCATAAGCCACACCGAAGAGCGAACCCGGCCCGTTTCTAAACGATAGACGCAGAGACAGAAATGGATGCGGGTTTGAACCTCGTGGCGGGCCGGCTGTTTGTGACGGGCGGGTTTCCGCCGACCGCCCCTGAAAGTGGCAGCGTGTTTTTTTGACAAGCATGGCGCCGGACAAGACGCGGCGCCACTGGCTCGTGCTGCGCGACGCGCTGCGGCGCTCGACGTCCGGCAGCGAGCAGCTGCGCGCCACGGCGTCCTCCATCGCCGCCGAGTTCTTCCCCGTGTTCGCGGCGAGCGCGCCGGACGCCACGCAGCTGCAGTTGCAGCCCGCGCTCGAGGACTTCGCGTGGGTGGCCTACGACCTGTCGCCGGCGACCCACGCGCAACCCACGCGCGTGTTCGTGCACGAGAAGCGCAAGGACGTGAAGCGCGTGTCCATCGCGGAGCTGCTGAGCCACCAGGTGAACCAGGGGGTGGACAACACGGGCAACATCCGCACGTGGCCGTCCGAGCAGATCCTGCTGTCCTACCTGCTGCAGAGCGGCGTGTGCTCGCGCGTGCAGCGGCGAGACGTGGGTGGGGAGCTGCTGCCCATCGCCTGCTGCGAGCTGGGCAGCGGCATGGCCGGATTGGCCAGCTTGGGGCTGCTGGCGCGTCCGCCCGTGGCCCTGCAGCGCGTCGTGGTGACGGACGGGAACCCGCAGTCGGTGAAGAACCTGCAGCTGTGCGTGGAGGAGAACAGAAAGCAGCGCGTGTTCCCCGCCCACGGCCAAGACCCAGCGGTCACGGCGGAGCTGCTGCGCTGGGACCGCGACGTCGCGCTGCGCGAGGACCTGCAGCACCAGTTCGACCTCGTGTTCGCCAGCGACTGCCTCTTCTTCGAGGAGTTCCACGAGGACCTGGCCCACACCATCAAGCGCCTGCTGCGCCCGGGCTCAGGCCGCTGCCTGCTGCTGCAGCCGAGCCGCAACGGCTCCATGGAGCGCTTCAGCGCCGTCGCGACGCGGCTCGGCTTGCACGTGCTCGAGTCGCGCGCGTACGACCCCGAGATCCAGCGCCAGCACGCCGCGTACGAGCGCGACCGAGCGGACTACGTGCCGGACGTGCACCTGCCCGTGCTGCTCACCGTCTCGCACACTCCTAATTAAGAGCGTCCTCCAGTGTCCACCTCGAAACTCGTCCCTGCGTTACCTAATTTTGAAGCCATGTCTCCGTCTAAGTACGATCGAAGTCGCTTATTTCGAGGCCGACTCATTCGCCTCCCGGACGCACAGCGAGCGAGTGCCGAGCCAATGGCGCGCCCCTCGTCCAGCGGCGTGAGTGCCCCCCCCTTGTGTGTGTTTGGTGTCAAAAACGACCCCACTAACGTGTCAAAAACGTCCGCTCGAACGTGCTGTCAAAAACGCGCAGCCGGAGATAGGCAACGTGCGCGTGTGCTGCCGCGTGCGCCCGCAGAACGCCAAGGAGCTCACGATGGCCGCGGCCCAGCGCTGCGTCTTCACGGACCAGGCGACGATCGAAGTGAAGGTGGGGGACAAGGGGCGGGCAGAGACGGCGCTGCGCAGGGACGCAGAGAGCGTCGAGTTCTCACTTGTCGTTGCTGTAGACGAACGAGGGGAGTCCGCAGAAGTTCACGTTCGACCACGTCTTCGGGGAGGAGGACAACCAGAAGACGGTGTTCGAGAACGTGGCGCTCCCAGTTGTCCAAGGTACGCAAGAGTAGGAGCCACGAGCTGCGGTAGTCGTAGCTGAGCTCTTGGCTCTTTTGCAGACATCATGGACGGCTACAACGCGACCATCTTCGCCTACGGCCAGACGTCGTCCGGTAAGACGTACACGATGGAGGGAGCCAATATCGACCACCCCGAGCTGCAGGGTATCATCCCGCGCACGGCGACGGAGATCTTCAACAACGTCATGAACGCCGACGAGAACATGGAGTTCATCGTGAAAGTGAGCTACATCGAGATCTACATGGAGCGCATCCGCGACCTGCTGGATCCGTACAAGTCCAAGGTGAATCTTCAGGTCCGCGAGGACGCGCAGCGAGGCATCTTTGTTGAGGGAATGACAGAGATGTGTGTGACGAGCGACGAGGAACTGCTCGCTGCCATGCGAGCTGGGGCTGCTAATCGTGCTGTGGCTGCAACGGGGATGAACGAGGGAAGCTCCCGCAGTCATAGTGTATTCATGGTGACGCTTTTCCAGCGAAACCTTGAGAACCAGGCCACAAAGGCTGGCAAGCTGTACTTGGTGGATCTTGCCGGTTCTGAAATGGTACGCAAGACTGGAGCAACGGGTCGCCAGCTTGAGGAAGCGAAGACAATTAACAAATCGCTGTCAGCGCTGGGCATGGTAATCAACGCACTCACAGACTCGCATATAACACACGTACCGTATCGCGACAGTAAGCTTACCCGAGTATTGCAAGAATCGCTCGGTGGTAACTCGCGTACAAACCTTATTATTAACGTTTCTCCAAGTAGTTTCAATGCTTCGGAAACAATTTCTACGTTACGATTCGGTATGCGGGCTAAGTCAATCAAGAATAAGGCAGTGGTGAACGAGCAGCGCAGTGTTGCCGAGTACGAAGCGCTGCTTGCTGCAGCAGAAAAGCAAATTGCTAAGCAGCAAACTTATATTATCGCCCTCGAAGCTCGGCTTGCTGGTCGTGAGGTTCCTGATGGCGAAGCTGATGCGGGAGACTTTTCAGGTATATCGGTATCGGATGATGCAAAACACGTTGAAGAACCAAACGGCACGGATAGAGGCGTAGCTGCTACGGATATCGAGTTGAAATTGTCGAGTACTACGGCTATAGAATCACCGCCGTCACCTTCGGCGCGTGCGGGGCGTGCGCTAACTGAGCTCCAGGAGAAGGTAACACAGCTCGAAGAAGAGTTAATGGAAGAAAAACAGGAATCGATGCGGCGGGGCGAAGAAATTCGCTTGCTCACGGCGAAGCTTGAAGAGCACGTCCAGGCGCTTGAGACACAGCGCGTGCTCTCGGAAGAGCTCCAACGAGTAAAAGAGCTCCAGGAAAAAACGCTGGAAGAGAAGATTCGCCAGCGCGAAACTTTGTATGCTGAACTGCGGACAGATTTCGATCGACTTAACTTCGATCACAAGGAACTGTTAATCCATTCAGAGACGATTCAAAGCGAGTATGATGCGTTGATGCAAGAGATGCCTGCACAAACAGCAGCTGCTAGTGGGAAGCTAGCTGCTGCCGCAGAAAAGATTGCCCAAGCGGATCAAAAGGCGACCGAGGAGAAATCACAAGATAATGCAGGCGAGGGTGCTGCAGAGGCCCAAGAGCAGAAGTCCGGAGACGAATCATCGAAAGAGACTTCAGACGGCACGGAAGCGCAACAGTACATCGATCTGAAGGCCAAGTATGCGGCCCTAGAAGCAGAACTAAGAGAGTACGAGAAGGAGTACCTTGCACTTAAGCATACAACTGATCATGAGAAGGCCCGTCTCCAAGAGGATATCGAGCGTAAGGCGGCCCAGATTCGGGAACTTGAGGCTCACGCTGATCGTGCTGGTGCTTCAACCGGTGAAGGAGGTTCGTCACCTTCGTCACCAACTGGCAGCACGGCCGGTTCCAGTGGCATGTCAGCACGCGAACGCCAGCACATGCGGTCCATTCAGCAAAAGCTTGAGCAGCTTGTCGCTGTTCACCGACAATTGTTACGCAAGTATGCATCGTTAGAACTCGAGCTCTCGGAGGCCAAGAAGAAGTTGGCCCTTCGCGACGAGCGCATTAAGCAGGTTGAGGCGAACAATCGCATCATGGCCGGCAACATGCGAGCCCAGGCTGAAAAGCATGTGGAGGAGCTCACACATCTTCGCGACCAAATTGCCGACTTCCGTGGTGCCCAGCGTTCCCACTTCGAGGCCCAGTTGAACCACACGAACGCTGCGCTTGTGGCCGCAATGGGAAGCGCAGATACGGGCGTGATCAAAACTCTTCGTGGTGGCTCCATCTATAATGGCGATGGCGTGATCCGGCCAATTCGTGGAGGCGGCCGACGTAAGACGCAGCTGGGCGAGGCAGCAATGAACACAACGGGTGTAGTTGGAGTTTCATCGGGCACCGCCGACGCTGGCGTGCCCTCCTCGGGCTTTTTGACGCGCTTGTTCGGCAAGACGAACTAACTTCAGGTAGCGTTAGAGGATACACGAGATCGAATATCGATGTTGCCGCGCATCAATCTCCCAGCTAGCGACGGACGAATAAACCAGTTGAATACTACTTAAAACGCTGCTGCATGTGGAATACAACAAAAGTTGCCTTCGACGCGCTGTAGCCATCTCAGCTGAAATGGCTACACTTTGCCGTTACATATACCTGTGAAAACTGATTGATTAAGCGTGACCGTTAACCATTCGTAAACGGATTGACGGCCACTAGAGAAGTATGGCGGCTGTGTACGATGAAGTGGAGATCGAGGACATGGAGTTCGACGCGGAGGAGCAGGTGTACTACTACCCGTGTCCGTGCGGTGACCGCTTTTCCATCGACCTGGAGGAGCTGTACGACGGCGAAGACATCGCCACATGCCCGAGCTGCTCGCTGACTATCCGCGTCATTTTCGACGAGGAAAACCTGCCGGAATTGAAAGAAGAGGAAGAAGAGGACGCAAAATAAGCAGTTACTTTCCGCTGTAACTTAAAGTACCGTTCGTTTCCACTTTTGCTGCCCACTGAAATGAGGGTGTTGTAGAACGTCAATTTGTGTGGTTATCAGTGAGTGCAGGAACGAGATGCCTAGCTCGTTTGGGGCCTATTCGCAAGCTTAGGTCGCACAATTGGCAAGTGTTTAGCACTTGACACTGCTGGGTTCGCCCGTGCAGTTGCCGTTGCTGGAGGCTACCACGTCAATGTTGGTGAACGTCCAGTCCGACACCACGTCCGGGTTCGCCACAATGTCGTACAGGTTTTTGGCAGTGCCCTTCAGTCCGTCGATCTTGATATTCTCGATCTTCACCAGGCTAGTGGGCATTCCCGCGTACCCACCCTTGGTTTTGTTGTAGTCCGAGTGCATCACGATGGCGTTAGTAACGTTGATGAGTTTGTTGTTGGAGTAGATGGCGTTGGTGACGAGGCCCTTGAGTCCGATGATTGTCTTGATGCGGATACCGTTGGTACTGTTCTCGATGGTGTTGCCCGTGACCGTAAGCCCGTCCACCGTTGTGGACGAGTTCAGCTTAGGGCCGCCAAGAGAGCCGATGGAGATGCCATGCGAACCGCAGCAGTAGTTGTCGCTGAAGACGGTGTTGGTGCTGGACTGCATGGCGAGGCAATCGTCTTGATTGTAGATCCTGTTCTTGGTGATCGTGATGTGGTCGTTCTTGCTCAGATCGAATCCGTCCGTGTTTTTAGCGACACCATTACCAGCAGTAGTGTTGAGAGTGAGTCCAGTGATGGTGGTGTAGTTTGAATTTCCGACACAGAACGTGCGGTAGGGAATGTTGAGCAGATTAAACCCCGAGAGCGTCGAGTTGACGACTTTGTAAATCTTGAAGAAGACGGGTTTATCGACCTCCTGCCCCTGGGGCCAGTACCAAGCTCCCTGTCCATCGAGCGTGCCGGGGCCAGTGACGGCGAGGTTGTTTCCTTGTAGTTTGACAAGCGGGCCATCCCACAGCTATGGATATCAGAGAACAAGAAATTAGATCAGGACGATCCATTGACTACGGTGCTAGCATTTTCTGGCCCATTGACTCACCTTGGTTCCAAAGGTGGAGGTGCCCTTGAATGAGACCTTGGTGTTGTCCTGCAACTTGGTCAAATTGAGCGTCACTCCGGCGGTCACCCTGAGCGAGTCGACGACGATGCTGTCACACTTCGTCACATCAGTATTGTTGACGTAGTCTCCGGTAAGAATACAATCGCCCTTGAGTGCAGGGGGAGTCTGCGTTTGGGATCCATCCGTGCTTGTGGAGTTCTGATTAGGGATGTCTTGACTGGGATTGCTTTGCGAAGGATTAGCACTACTTGACCCCGCCTGATCACCTCCACTTTGAGTAATGTGTACGCCTTGCTTGCCGCTGGATCCAGTGTCATTACCGTGTTGTGACAACCCGGAGTCACAATTGTCAGGTAGCATGTTGGTGCTTCCGGCATCGGCGATAGTGGTGCTAGCCACTAGAAGCGAAGCAGCGAAGATAGCAGAGGAAAGCTTCATGGCGCTTATTCCCGGGACGGAGAAAAACGTGAAATGGGGTCTCGGGGAATTGCCACTTCCTTGGATGCTAATAGTAGTGTACAAGCGATAGATGCGATTCGTAGTGTCCCGTCGCGACTAGCGTTTTTACATTGCTCAAGGTTTACGGCTGTCTCTCTGAGAAGATTGTTGGACATTGCGATGAGTACGCTGAGGCTTTGCCATGAGGCGGGCATCTTGTATTCAGAGGAGGTGGGGGATTGTAGTCTTTGCGCACTCAACTCAATTGGTTGCTTGGAGCATTTGCGCAAGGAAATTGTGTTTGATGAAAGCGACATCTGTAGGGAGGCACTTGGAAGACTTAATTAAAACACTGTTATAGTGTACTTCCGTAGTAGTCATATCAAATTTAAGTGTCATGCACTGCATATTGACGAGAGGCAAATATTGTAACGTTACATACATACTATGGTAGTGGTGGCAAGCTCAATTTCAGGCTCTCCAGAATTCACGCGACTCCTGATTGTGTTTGAGGAGAATAGGCGGTGTATTCCTGCGCCGGATCCACGAAATCTTTGGATCTGTTTCGTTCGGGATCCCTTGAGAAGCGGCGCCATTAATCTCAAAGCAAATCTTTGCGTGCGAGAAGTCCGCGCACAAATGGAGGGTTGTACAGTGGACAGTCCTCCATTTTGTGAAGTCAGCACTCGTGCTGAAGAGCATATTGCAACTGTACCAGTTACTTGTTACAGCAACTGCAGCAGAACTAACAACACGTACTACCATGCCATTATGAATGAAAGGCGCATCATTTGTGTATTGTAGCTGTATGTACCTTAATATTTATTACTTCGTATGCATACGCAGCAGTGCATTGAATCCTAACTTTGATTCATAGCTTTCAGCAGCACGATCCACCTTCCGTTGTTGTCGTGGCTTGGAGACGGAAAGCCTTGCCGCTGGGTTTTGATCCACCTGCCTCCATATCCTTGGAGCGAGCGTAAATACGTTTTAGGAGCGCCTCCAACGCTTGAGAAATCGTTTTCACCTCAACTGTGGGCTCGTATTCCAACTTCCCAGGTTCTTGCTTTAAAAGTTCTGGCAGTCCTTGAACTGATAAGCCTTGGATCGTCAACCCTTGACTAGGAACGGCCTTCTCAGTCAGTTCGTAAAGCTCTGCAGTGTTGTCACGAGCTGACGTCCGAGCGTACATCATACTGTTAGCTATTCGGAAGGGATTTACCTCCTTTGAGCTGGCCTCGTAAAGCCAACCAAGTCCCTGCTTGGGGTCCTTAAAGACAGTTTCGTATAGGGCCTTCAAGACCTTGTCTTCTTTAACAATTTCCTTTTGGACCACCGATCTCTCGTTTAGTTTGTCTACCTTGTTTCCCACGAGCATGACTGCTGCCAGCAGCGCAGGGTCCGAGTTTTGCTTGAGAGCACTTAGCCATTGGCAGCTATTTTCTCCAGGCCAAATGTCCTTAAACGTGCTCTTTTCGCTTACATCGTATACGATCAGTGCACCTGTAATATGGCACAATACATCACCGTCAAGCAATCTTTTCCCCCTCGATTTTAACAGCTGCACCAACCATTTGCTCGTCTGTAGTGAGAGCTGGAGATGGCCTGGTACCTTTCCTGGCCTGCTGTATCCCATACTTGAGCTCGAATAAACTGATTGGGCTCGCCAAACTTCCAGTCAGGACGCTCAACTTTCACTAGATTACCAGTTGCAACAACACATCAGGAAAGGGACTACGTCACACAGCTAGAACTGCTTGTTACCTGTGACAAACTCTGGTTGAAGCGTTGGCGGGCTGCGCTCATCGAATTGATCGCCGCGGGCCGCAACTGAGAGTAGGTTGGTCTTCCCGACAGCCTTCGTTCCGATGATGATCACCTTGTAGAGAAGCTCGTTCTTGGAGGGAGACGCGCTGCTGCTCTTGGATGGAGACGCGGGCGGGGACTGCATTTTCGTCGGATGTACGCCTTGAATCGCAAAACTCCTTAGAATTACTGCGGAGAGAAGATGGCAGGACGAATTCTTCTTGACTGCGCGGCGGTTGATCTCACTCCGAGCACAGGCGCCGTTATATCTTAGACTGCGACCAGAAATAGTCCCAAGACGCTGTGTGAGCAATAATAGCGTCGGTGTCTCCTTCCCGTCCTCCCTCCTCCCTGAATCTCACGCTCGCAGCAGAACTCCTTCCAGGCCAAAGGCAGCGAGCGACACTGCACAGGCTGCTTCTGAGCACTTCAACTTGCACACGTCACAGATATTCATTTTCATAGCCCCCGCACCCCCCATCCATCCGATATCTCAGTATATGTGATTTTACAGTATTCGTTACGCCATTGGCCCAAATCCACACGGGCGAATACGGACCGCCCGTCCTGCAGAGACACAAGAGCTGCAGGAGGAACCATGAGCGACGCCGCCCCCGCCCGCGACCCGCGCGAGCCGCGCTTCCCCGTGATCGTCAAGCACCCGACCTTCGACGACGTGACGGGCAACTTCGACGCGGGCGACTACTCGCGGTTCCTGGCCGTCACCGCCTTCTCCTTCCCCGCGGGTTACGTCTTCGGTGCGTCAACAGGCTGCCAGCGGTCGCTAACCAGTAGGCAATTAGACTCATTCGCGTGTGCTGTGGGGACAGGCTTGAAGCTGCACCGCCACGTGGCCGTGCCCTCCATGGTGGTCACCGGCGTGCTGGGCTCGCTCGGAGGCTTCCTGTGGGCCTTCCAGAACTCGTCGTTCCGCCTGCAGGGCTACAAGGCCAACCCGGTGGAAGTGAAGCAGTACATCACCAGCAAGGAGCAATAAGCGGCTGTTGGCAAGAAGTTGCAGCTTAACAATTGACCGGCCGCAGCTCTGCTAATAGGCGGCTTCCAAGACGGAGAGCTTGACTTCACGTTGACGCAAAGAGCCATAAAAATATAGGACACGAGTGCTTTTCAGCCAGGGCTTCGCCGCCACCGAGTACGCCGTAGTGCATACATCAAGATCCGTGCTTCACTATAGAACACGCGAGATCGGTGCGCAGTAAAGCTGCAGGGGCATGTACCGTAGCCACAGTGAAGACGTCGGCACCGCCAGAACGAGCTCTCGCGCTTGCTGCCACTTCATGGGACGACTTCAGTAGATATCAATTGTACCAGGTCGGGGGGATCACTTCATGGCGCGACTTCAGCTGGTGTGAAGTAACACACCGCAGCCAATGACTGCGCTCGGGTGGGCGCCCTCGCCTGCCGCCAGCCATTAGCGAATCCCCTCGACGACACCATGGAGCACGTTGACCAGGTACCGGTCGCGTCCTAATTGAGGCCCGAGCGCGGCGGATCGGGACCGGCAGAGCAGGCGGATGCGCGCAAGCGGCTGCAGACCGGCGGCGCGTGGTAAGCGGCGGCATCCGGCGCGTCAGAGGGCGGGGAGAAAGGGGCGTCGATCGCTGCGGCGGCGGAGCGGGCAGCTGCTGGAGGAGGCGGAAGTGTGGAGCCTGAAGGAGCTGGCGAGCTAGTTGGTGAGGTGATGGCTCACCAAGGCT
>BSXT01002930.1:0-15038 GCA_030267785.1 Phytophthora fragariaefolia
CAGATTCGCAGGCAGCGCGAATCGTCGATGCTTGATGCATCCACTTATTAATCTGTTTCTTTTTACTACGAAGGTCTTTTCGCTGTAACTTGCCATAGAATTCCTCGATAGTTTCATGTAGATTGTAACCGGACGCTATGTAGTTTAAGATCTCCTGCTTGTGGGAGTACGCCACGGCTGTCCGCTGATAGGACTTGCGCTTCTTGCCTTGGCCATTGATCCGAGGACGGCCCATGGTCGCGCTGGTTACGATATGGGTGATTTTAGCTGTGTCTAAGCTTAAAATAGATGCGGTCGAAAGGGTTAGTAACAGGACCATCTGCGATAGAACCACGGACTCTGATTGGCCAGTTTGAGGGTGACCCTTAGCAGTAAACGACGCCTAGGACTACGACGATACGGTACAATAGGGATGACAATTATTGCCGACAATTATTGTGGCCCCTATTGAAATTGAAACAATTTCATCGATGAGTCGCATTACCTGCCGAACCTGTTAATAATCAAATCACCCAACCTTGAATACCTGGAGATGTCGGGCGGCACGCTGCTCGCCTTGTACCAACGGCTGTGGAAGGTGTCCATGCCCCTCGTGGCTTGGTACGTTCGCCGAAAGGACTTGCGACGGCTGGTACCAATGACCATCACCGCCGAGCGATTCGGTCGCAGTGCGCCACCAGGTAGACCCATATCAACCATTGAGACCCCGACTGGACCTCAGCATTGATGTTGCTTTCAATATTGTATCAGCCCATTGGCGAACGGATACAGTAGCGAAAGACAAGTGCTTCACGATGTGGATTCATGGCGCCTCCGTGGGGGAGTGTCTGTCGGCTTTACCGCTCGTGGAGTTTGCGCTGGGGCACAAACTCGATCAAGCTATAGCACGGACTGGTGGGGAGAAGCAGAGAGTTCGAGTGGTGGTGTCGACAACGACGACTGCAGCCCGCGAACTACTTTCCAAACGACTACAAGAGGTGAACATCCAAGCTGGTCACGGTGGATACCAGCAGTGAGTTCGAATTAATTTGAGGACGTGGTTGATAGAGTAAGGACGCGGTGTGCGTCTTGGCGCCACTTGACCACCCGCAGTGCGTTGAGCGCTTCTATGACGCTTGGCAACCAGAGTACGAGTCGTTATTGCTATGCGTTAAGTTTTCATCTCGCTGATATGCTTGTGATTGGATATGCAGTGCAGGAATTTGGATTGAATCGGAGCTTTGGCCGGTCCTCATCACCGAAGCAAAACGAAGGGGGATTCGCATTGGACTGCTTAATGGCCGAATGTCACCCCAGTCGTTTCGTCTGTGGTGTTTGCCGGGCCTGCATGGACTCTCAAAAAGAGTGGTTGGTTTATTCTCTTTGCTGCTTTGCCAAGACGAACAGGTAATACTTACTGAGTATAGCCTCCAGGCTACTCGGTTTCTTTCTTCTGACTGATTTTTCGCAGAATCGAAAGCGTTTTGAGCTACTTGGAGCACGAGATCCACGGACAGCACTAAACCTCAAATTTGGTAAGAGTCCTTAGCGTGCTGGCATCCTAGGTAACTTGATACTCAGGTGTAGATCTGCTGCGCGCGTATAGCTTCTCCGCATTTGATCGGCAACAAAACAGAGGTTTCCACCTTGAGGCAGGCAATTGGATTGCGGCCAGTGTGGGTAGTAGCCAGCACTCATGACGGCGAGGAGATGATGGTGGCTGAGGTCCACGCAAATCTCAGTAAAAGTCTTGACGGCGGCAAGCGTCTTCTTACGGTCATCATCCCGCGGCATCCTACCCGAACACCTGCCATTATAAAGCAGCTTCACAGCCAGGTACATCCTATTATATTGATGAACCATTAAATTCTTGCTTCTGGAGTCTAATATTGATTGCCATAGTTCCCCCAGTTGTCTATCGGCTTGCGCTCACACGAAGGCTCGCCCACGAATGCAGTCGATATTTTTGTTGTCGATACGATGGTAAACTCGTCTTAACGAGTTACACAGCGAGTGCGTGTGCCGACAGCTTACATTTTTTCCTGTTACGTGATATGCTTCACAGGGTGAAACAAATTTGTTTTACGACGCCATCTCTACTGCCGTCATTGGAGGTATAGGCCTCAAACTAGAGCGGCTGGCTTGATCACCTGCACTTAAGTACTTAATCATGCTGTTGCAGGTACTTTCGTGAAGCGAGGTGGCCACAATCCAATCGAGCCGTTGCGAGCAGGGTACTTCGATGGTCCTTTCAAGCGTAAATTAGCGTTTCTAGCCGTCTGACATGTTGTGTGCTTGCAGGTGCCACGTGCTGATGGGTCCACACATGGAAAACTTTGCAGGCATCCTCGATCAACTCAGAAACCAGCCTTCAGCATCCGACGCTCTTCAATCGGTGAGCGGGCCACAAGAACTCGTGGCAGCTCTGCATTCTCGGCTCCATCTTCTCGACTGTGTCCCCGCTAACGCTGCCACTTCAATGCCAACTTCAAATTCGGATCGCAGAACCGAGCTGACACGAGCGATGGCAGACCTGGCACTTTCAACGCTGTCGCAACACGAGCTGCGACT
This sequence comes from Phytophthora fragariaefolia, assembly GCA_030267785.1. NCBI lineage: Eukaryota > Oomycota > Peronosporomycetes > Peronosporales > Peronosporaceae > Phytophthora > Phytophthora fragariaefolia. The sequence goes on from BSXT01002930.1 coordinate 2,551, forward strand.
AATTAGTTGGTTAGCAAATAGCGAATAGATGGGTCTCCGACAGGTGATTGCTGGTGACAGCTATATAGCATGAATAACACGGCGGCAGGGTGAAAAAAGTATTGATTTGATAGCAACAGGTACGAGCTGGAGAAAGCGAGGCGGAGGAAAGACGTCACAGCCGGGATGCGGACAAATCGCATTCACACCGTGCAGTTGCAATCGGTTCTCTGCCTTCGCTTTCTCGTTGCGTGGGTGCTTAGTACGGACGGTATCGGTCCGATCGTCCACCAGAGCCTCCCTGAGAACCGCCAGAGCCGCCCTGGCGGTAGCCTCCACCGTAGCCGTAGCCCCCAGCCTGGCCACCCTGGCCAGCGTCTTCGCTGTATCCTCCTTCTTCCCCACCTGCACCGCCCTCACCAGCTCCGGAATCCTCGTTACCGGCAGCACCAGTACCACCGTAGCCGTAGCCAGCATAGCCGCCGTAGCCGTAGCCACCACGGCCGCCTCCATATCCGCCATAACCATATCCAGCGTAAGACTGAGGATATCCATAGCTACTGTATGCAGCAGCACCATAGCCGCCGTAGCCACCGTAGCCTCCTCCATAGCCTCCTGCGTAGCCACCACCGTAGTTACCGCCGTAGCCTCCGCCATAGCCTCCACCATTGCCGCCCCCACCACGGCCTCCGCTTCTCCAGCCGCCACGACCACGACCTCCACCACCGTAGCCGCCGCCGCCACCACCGCCACCACCGCCACCTCCACCACGTGCTTCCTTGGGCTCGGCACGCTTGATTTCCACACTCTTGCCGTGAATTTCGTGGTTCTTGCTAATCACTTCAGCCACTGATGACTGCGCAAGGAATATAAAAGATGAGCACTTTATACGCTTGAGAAGACCGCCACCAATTTCTCAACACAGCCTACCTCTTCTTCGAATGTGATAAAGCCGAAGCCGCGCGAGCGTTGGGTGTCGCGGTCGATCATCACAACAGCGTCCGTAATCTTGCCGAACTCTTCAAAGTAGTGGCGAAAGTCGGTCTCCGCCACCGTGGGTGCAAGACCACCGACGAAGATTTTCTTCTGCTCCGTGAAGCCGCCAGCACCGCCGTATCCTCCGCGTCCTCCACGGAAGTCGCTACATCATATCAGGCCACAGCCACGAGGCAGGAACACTGCAGGTTAGTCTAGGCCGTAAACTCCCACGCAGGGCAGGGCTGCAGCCTGCTCACTGGCTGCTTGTACGCTATCCTACTAGCCTAGCACTACGCCAAAGCCCTTCCACAGGAGTGGACGAAGAAGGGCTGGGCGGAGAGAGCGAGGGTCGAGCGTGATGGACCAGAAGGTGGCGAGCAAACGCCATTCGATCGTGTTGAGTAGGATTTCTGTGCTTCTTCTCGTCCTGCTCCTTGCTCTGCTCTCTCTCCCTGCCTTCCTGCCTGCCCTTCTTCTGATGCTTTTTTGTATCTTTTCCTCCCTCCCAATAAATACAGTGTACAGCAGCAGCCTCGCGGCTCGTCTCCACTGGGGCGCGCCTCGAATACTAACCTCGAGCCGCCGCCGGGCGCCGTCTTCTCCCTGGGGATCGCGCGCTTCACCTCCACCGAGCGTCCGTCCAGCGTGTGCGTCTCGTCCAGCACGCGGTCGATTGCTGGCGTCAAGAATGCAAGTACAACGTCAGCACGTGCGTGTCCCAACGTCCTCCAGCCCCCCCCACCATCCAGCGCGCCGGCGTACCTGACGCGTCCGCGAACGTGACGAAGCCGAAGCCGCGCGGCTGGCCCGTGTACTTGTCCTTCATGAGCGCGGCGTCCGTGAGCGCGCCGTACTTGCCAAAGTGCTGGCGCAGAGTGTCCTCCGTGGTCTCCCACGACACGCCGCCGATGAAGAGCTTGCCCGGCTGGATGCTCGTGCCGGTCTTGTCGATGCCGCCGCCGTGGGGCTCCAGGTGCTGCTGCGAGTGCTGCCCGCTGCTCTGCGCGTAGTCGGCGTAGCTGTGCTGCGGCTGGTACTGCTGCTGCTGCTGGTGGTGGTACTGCTGCTGCTGCGGGGGCTGCTCTTGGTGCTGCGCGTGCTGCGCGTCCAGGTCGTCCGGGTTGCCGGCCAGCGCGCGGATCTCCTCGTCGTCCTCGGTCTCGTCGCCCGCCGCGGCCACCGCCGCCGTCTGGTTGTCGCCCGCGGGCGCCTGCTGTGGCTCCACCGCCGGCTCCTCCTGCTCGTACACGACGCCCAGCCCCTCCATGGTGATGTCTGCCGCGCGGCCCCTTTTCGCGAATGTCTTGGCCTGAGTATCAAAGGGGGAACTCCAGTCCACTCCTTGCAGGTCTGAGGACGGACGCCATTGGTTGAAAACAGGAAATTCGGCGATTGGACCAAAGTGGCTGACACGACTTGCGTGTGCCACACAAATACACGTCAAGTGGTGAAACGCGACGTCAACTGTGACGAGGACGGCGACGAATGTCGACACTGCAGCCACGTCGCTCTGCCAAGGTCGATGACACCAGAGGGCGACGTCGACCTCAACGGGGCGACATGGCTGCTGTCAACACGGCGGTGAAAACGCTGCAACAAAATGGGGACAAGAGGTGTGTCAACATCCGTGGACCGAGGGCGTGGTCGGATACAGCAATGACCTCGGCCAGCAGCTGACGGTGCTGTCACGTGTGTCGGCGGCGCTTGGACTGGAGTGGCTGGTCGTCATCTTCCTTAGCGATGATCCAGCCAATGAGAAAAAAGCGCTTGGGGTGACAGGTAAAAATAGTTGGGACGAGAACAGCAATTTTGAGAGCTTGGTCGGTCGTTGGGTCCGTGGATACTTTTAGCTTCTTGGAGAGAAAAAAAAGAGTTTTTCTAGTGGAGGCAAGCGTGTTACAAGCTAGAAGCTCAGCTTTTTTCTGGATTTGTTTGGATATATTAGCCCTTCCCGAAATTGAAGATGTGCGGGAGCGCGCGCGACATCCTCGTCATCGTGGACGTCGACGCTCGCAAAGTCATGGTGGTATCACTTCAGCGTCTCATTCGACCCGGTGTAATCATCCACTTCAGTTTGCCAAATGCCAAAATCATACGTCGCAAGTTGGGTAAGTCGAAATGCTATGCGTTGCAACGCTCCTACTGTGCCTTGATAGGTAGTTGGACTTTGATATCGTGCACTTTGGTAAGTGACAGTCATTTATTTCTTGATTTCTTTCGTTGGACGTGATGTACTGTAGGCACTGCTTATTTTTCTGAAAGTGGGGTACTGAATTATAGTTAAGGCGCTAAATCAAGACGACATAATAGTTTGATACTCGGATGCAGTGTGTAAGTTCGCTACAGTCTTCCTTTTTTATATTGTCACTAACTACTTGTCTGCTGCAGCCAGGAAAATCGTGACTGTCGTGTGGCGCATGGCTTCAAAGCGGACAACCAAGGTATTCTTTCAAGACATTGACGTGCAGTAGAGAAGCGTGACAAGATCCCGATGCGTTATTGTCTGCTTCGTATAGACGTCACCGCAAGGCTAGAAGCCAAGTCGCTTACAGGTACAGGATGCAAGAAGTATTTTTGAAGTACTTTGTAGTACTTGGCTACCTTATGCAATAGCTGGAAGTCGACCGCGATGAATTGTAAGAGCCGAGATCACAGAGTCCGATGCACAGGTGCCAGCTAGATGCAACGAGTTTGAAAGTATCCAAGCTGCTATCGAAGCAGAAAAGGCTACGTTGGAGAATCTGCAAAAGGTGGTACCGGTAGCTGACAAGATGCTAGGATGAGGTTCCATCGGATCTGATTACCCGACAGTTGACTTTACCAGCATCAATCGATGCGCAGCTACGCATTCGCAATAGAGAAATTGCTTTTTGCGATTCGATGAGGACTTGGAGTTGCCACTTGCAATTGGGAATGAAGAGATCATGTGAAAATGTGACGCATACGTGCTGTTCTGTTTAAATTAACTGAACCTTGGAGTTGGCGGTAACGGCAACTCTAGGAACAGTGCTACGTGCACTGCAGCCATGACGCAGCAGCACACCGAGTGGCTCGGCGTCATCGAGCGCCAGCAGCAGGAGATCGAGTTACTTCGTCGCGAGCTGGCCGGCTCAGCCTTGTCACCGCCGCGAGGAACGGAGTCAAGACGCGGCAGCGACGCCAGCGTGGCGAGCAGCGTGGCGTCGCTGGCCTTCTCCGTGTTGTCCATGCGGGACGGCGGCTCGGAGCTGCCGATGGACAGCGAGCGCTACGCTGAGATCTGCGAGAAGATGGAGCGCATGCGGGCGGCGCTGGCCAGGAAGGACGCCAAACTGCAGAAGGTGCGCGCGCAGAGCAGCGAGGAGCAAAAGGCGGCGGCTCGCCTCAGAGACATCGTAGCGTCATTGCGATCCGAGATGGAGACGCAGCGCGCACATCACGAGCGCGAACTCGCTGCCTCCCGGGATGCTGTGGACAAGGCCGTGGAAAAGGCCGCTCGGGCATTGATGAAGAACGATACTTTCAACGCAGAGCTGAGTAAAACTGAGGAAGTTGAAGCCGAGCTACGCGAAGAGATCCGCGTGCGTAGTGGTGCGTTGAGAGAAGCTGATGGCGCGAGGGCGGAGATGCAGAAGGAGCTCAACCGAGTTCGACACGAATCATCTCGACTAGTGACTGAAATCCGGGAACTTCAGAAGGAAAGGAGCGCCCTGCAGAGTTCGCTACAGGCTATTCAACAAGAATTGAGTGCAAAACGCCAGTGCGATGCAGAATGGAATGAAGTCAACTTTCAGAAGCAGATACTGCAGCAGCGTGTGAATGAACTGGAGACTAGTGTCCAGCAGAAGAATGTACAGTTGGAGCAGCAAACCAAAACGATTGATCACCAGAACCAGCAGATCCAGCACCTGAAAGAAGAGCAAGTTCTTGCGGAGCGAGCTTCTGCGGTAGAACGCGCTGAAGATCAGCGACACGCTCAGCATTTACTCAAGAACAATATCTCGCTGAAGTTTGAGCTGGAGTCTGAGCAAGTACGGGCCCACCGTCTTCAAGAACAGGCCCGAGGACTGTCGGAGGCATCGCAAATGCTCACCGAAGACATTCTTCAGATCAAGCTGAAGGTCGCAGGACGAGATCACATGCTTCAGCGAAGTGATCAAAAGTATTGCGAGCTTGCCACTGCTTACCGAGGACTCAGCCGACATGCTCAGGCAATAGAACTATCTGAACGCGAGTTAGTGTCGGTGTTCATTCCGACGAAGAAGCGGCTCACTCTTCTTCAAGACACATTAACAAGGTTTTGTCACGAGCTGGAGGGAATTAGCAAGCAAATGGTGACAAGCCGTAATCGGTCAGTCCGAATACTCAGGCAGTACTGGGCGCTAACATCTCACCGCCTAACGGTTTGATCGTATTTTTTGCAGGGAAGTTTTACTCGGACGAGCACTGCGTGAGTACGGCAAGCGAAATCGAGAGCTGCAAGCAAACATTGCTACTGCTAGGCAACAGGTATGGATACGAGTCTTACCCATGAGTCCAACCTCATTGACGCTTTGCATGGAATAGCTCCAATCCGTTGTGCGAGCTTTCCGTAGCAGCAAGAAGCGAAAGGATCAAGCAATATCGGCGAACTGGAATCTAAAGCGCGACTTGGTGATTGAGCGCTGCCAACGAACTGAGTACGTCTCGTGCTCTGCTGTCTTTACGCCCCCGAATTTGCTAATTGAGTTGTTATTGGCGATATTGCAGTTTGCTACAACAGTGCAAAGAGCTGGAAAGCTGCTTGGATTCTTGCCAGAGCTCAGCATTAGAGTCGCAGACACGAGCAGAAGGGCTGGAGAAAGACAACGGCGTTCTGGAGCACGCTGTGACTCAACTTGTAGCGTATGCCCAAGAGCTCAGAAACTCGCAACAGTCACTGCAGCGAGAGCTGACCAAACTGGAGATTACTGGCAAGCGGCAGCCTGCCGTATACGGGTGAAAATATGCACCGGTAACGAAATACACAGCTGCGGCTGGGATGAGGGGTGCATGTGTCTTCGTCGGACCTGCAGTATTTTGTCCACAAGTCAACATTCAGAAGTTTGCTCCAACGCTACTATCAGGGCACTGCTTAAATTTAAGAAGACACGTGCGGCATCTACAGCAGAGTCAGCACGGATCTATACGCTCTCCATGACGATATTGGGCGGGTACGCGGTACCTCCTTTCATGAGCCTAATCGAGTGCTGCAGGTTCCGTAGCCTGTCAATGAGTCCCTTCATGACAACGTTCCTCTCGTACACCTCCTACCCACCACACAGCATTAGAGCTACGAAAACCCCTATTGCCATCATCACCAGCATCTCCTCACCTTGCGCAGCTGATCCCTCCTCTGTACGAGCTTGGCTGTCGCGTCCTGTACACAGCACCAGCCACCGTCAGACCTTTCGCACAGCACCGCAACACAGCAGAGCGAACAGCCACCTTGTCCTCCTGCTGTGGCTCTTGCTTGCTCTCCACCTCATTCACGGCCTCCAGCAGCTCGGCGCTGACCTTGATGTACTGGGCCTTGAGCGCCGCCATCTTCGTGTACGTGTCCTGGATCTCCTCGGGCGCGTACGGAATCACGACGGGGTGGCCCTGGGCGCCGCCGGCGTGCGCGTGGCCGCCCGCGAATCCCGCGGCCAGCCCATTGACATCCGGCAGCGGATCATCCGGCGGTGCGTCGGTCTCGGGCGAGCGCGGGGGCGAGCTGGGCGCCGCGGTGGGTGCGTCGGCTGCGAAGAGTTTGGAGCTCGGGCGCAGCGGCGGCTTGAGGTTCATGTGCTTGGTCTCGTCCAGCACGTGGTACGCGATGGCCAGCAACTGCGCGAGCATCTGCTGCCCGCTCCGGGGCGCGGGGGCGCCGCGGCGGGCGGGTGGCGGCACCTCGACGCGTGCGGCCATGACCTCGTTCCTGAATGATAACACGCCCGTTGGATGTTGTTGCGGGAATGTGTCATGTGATGTGGCACACACATTACGATGTCGCTCCAACGGCCGCTTGCTACAGAAAATGTATGTACTACTATTGAGAACCCCTAATTAATAATGTCTATTAAATGTTATTTTGTCGCTCCAGATGTATTGTGAAAACCGACCATTTTGTCACTCCGTATAGCTAAGTAAATCAGGGCTGTGAGCAAAACGATACGTGCTAATTTGGACTGAATATGAAGTTAATGATGTAGTACTAATCTGATTAAGTCGGCTTAAATCGGAGTTGGGAACGATGCGCTCTTCAGCTCTCGCGTAGAGATCACAAAGCGGCCCTCTGGGTCGAAGCGAAACTCCACGTCCTCGACACGGACGCTGGCTCTGCTCGTCCTGCTGATTCCTCCGAGTTTGACTGAGATCTTGGCCAGCGTTTGCATTGCTGCTTGCTTGGTGCAGTTATATAGGCGGACTTCCTCGGAATATCGAGGTTGTTGCTGACATTTGGGCCTATTTAGAGACCGCAAGACCGATTATATAAAGGGGTACCTATTCTAAATAAGGGATGGGTCGAAACAAATAAGGGTTACCGTCTCTAAATAAGGCACTACATCAGCCGATTTACTATCCGATTAGTCCTTTCGGGTGCTTTTCACAATAGTCGCTTCAGACATCTAATCTGTTGAGGGCGATGTTTTCTGCGGCGGGAAGCATTTTTGAGGCATGTTGAAGTTGCCTTTTGTGCAACCGCCCGTTCCCGTCCTGAAGAAGACCAGCACAGCACCGCCATGGCGCTGGAGTCGTCGTCCGCGGCAGCGGCCAAGGCGCACGCGGACCCGTCGACCGAGGCGAGCGAGCGCGAGGCGCGCGTGAACGTGCGGCGCCAGCGCATCGAGGCGCGCAATGCCTCCAAGGACGACGCCTCGCACAAGAAGCAGCTGCAGGTGGGCGACGCGCAGCGCATGAGCCGCGGCCAGCAGCAGGTGGCCGACAGTCTCAACCAGCTCGACCGCCGCAAACTGGCGGGCATCCGACATGTCACCAGCGTCCGCGTGGAAGCGGACGACGCCGAGAACCGCCGCCGCGTAGAGGAGGAGGAGCGGCGCCACAGGCGCGTGGAGAAGCTGCAGCAGGAAGCCATCGAGAGCGGCGCCAAGAATGCCGCCGTGGAGATGCGCTGGGCTGACCTATTCCAGTTCAGCATGCCCCAGGAGCTGCACAACGAGCTGGAGCTGCAGAACCGCGCGTGCGCCGAGATCTTGGCGTCGAAAGACGCCGTGATTCGTGAGTTCCAGAACCAGCTCAAGGCCAAGGACGAAGAGTACGTGTCAGCGCTCAAGATTCAGGCTGAAGAAGTGGAAAAGCTCATCGACCGGATGAGCCAGCAGTATCGAGAGATGCAGGACGAGTATGAGCTCGAGCTCGAGCAGATGGAGGATGCATTCCTGAAAGAACGAGACGAACTCATCGCCAACAACAAGCTTGAGATTGACTCGCTGTTTGAGCGCAGACGAGAGATGGAGATGGTTTATATGGAGACCAAGCAAACGCGGGACGAGCAGTATTTGCAGGAAATCGAGGAGCTCCGAGTACGCGACGCCGAGGACTACAATGAACTCAAAATCAAGCTGGAGACTAACATTCAGACACTAGAGCAGCAGCTTGAAGAGATGCGCGCGACGTATCAACTTAATACGGAAAAGCTAGAGTACAACTACCGCGTGCTGACAGAGCGCGATATGGAGAACTCGGCGACGCTGAGTCAGCAGAAGCGGAAGCTAGCCCGCTTGAAAGACGCTTTGGCCACGCTAATAGCCAAGTATAACCAGACAGATGCTCGAGACCGACACCAGAACGAGGAGCTCACTGAGGAATACAGGCGCCTAACGAAGCAGTACCGTGACCTCCAGAGGAAGTATGCACACTTTGAAGCTAGCGACAGCAACAAATTCGACGAAGTGTGGCAGATGCATGAGGAGGAGGCGATTCGTAAAATTGAAAAGCTGCTAGACGCAGATCGTATTATCCACGAACAGCAGCTTGGTCTCACGTGGAGGCCACCGGTGCAATCTATCAGTAACTGGAGTCGTTCAGCAAAAGCTGGTGATGTCACAGCGCTTCAGAAGCAGCTCGAGAACGGAGATGAGTCGTCACCCGATGCGACCGAGAGCGAAAAGGGCAACAGAAGAGAGGACAGTGGTGCGAGCGCTGAGGATGACTTCGACGACGAGTCAGTCGAGGCTTATACACCCCCTGTCAAGAAAATATCGGGTGCAAAGCTAAAGTACATGCTGAAGATGCTCGCGTCCGAGGCTGGCTTCCTGGTTAATGGAAGTGTACAACAAGCTCTTGAAAATCTGCCCGATGACGAAGCTGAACTTGTGAAAGCGGACATGATCATGCGCACGCTGGGGATTGACAACGAGGAGGACATGGAGAAGTTGATGGGGTACTTCTTCGAAGATCCGCGCCAAGAGGTTACTGTTAGTAGTGGTGACAACAACAGGGAGAATAAGTCACCAGGCAAAGACAGCAAGGATGGGTCAAAGGCATCGTGGGGTCTAGTGGTCGGCCCGGAGGATGTCATTCGGGTTATCAAACGCTTCGTTGACGTACGTTGGCACTGATCCACGTAGTTGTTGCACTCGATTTGAACTAACCGACTGTGTGGTGGTTCTGTGCATTCTTCAGGAGATGAACGAGCAAAAGCGCGCTGCCCCTGCAGCTCGGATCCTTCACCGCACCGTCAGAGGCGAGGGCGAAGGCAGCAAGAAAAGTGCAAAAGGCACCAGCTCGTCTGCACTCAAGGCCAAGGCTCGAAAGGTGGAGAAAGAATACTGGGTCAACATCGTCAAGGTGTTCCCCGCGCAGAAGCTCCGCGTGATGGCCACCCTGGAAAAGGGTCTGACCCACTACAACACCGCGCTGCTGCGCCGCAAGGAGTTGATCGACGACGTGACCGCCATGAAGGCGCAGAACGCGGAGCTCAAGAGCCTACTAAAGCAGTACTTGGCCGCCCCCATTAACGAGGACCTCATCGTGCCGCCCACGCAGATGCAGCTGTACCAGTGAAGTTGAAGTGCTGCCCGCAAACGTACCCCCCAGATAGCTACTTACGCAAGAAGGATACTTCCGCCAGTTCCCACCACGCCCGACCCGACATGTAAACTTAATCAAAGCATTTGCAATTGAGACTCGCCCGGAACTCATGGCACGCATCGGCTACGTCGCGCTCTTCTTCGTGAGCGCCGCGGCTGCAGGGCTGTTGCGCACCTTCGGCCAGAGTACGAGCCAATGCGCAGTGTGTTTACCTGCTCACCCGCGCGCATTGACTCGCCTCGCTTCTGCTGCTTCTGCAGCGGTTCTGTCGCGTCTCGGCGTCTTCGATGAGTGCGAGGACTCGGCGTACCCGAGCTACTGCGTGGGGAACCAACTGGTGTACCGTATCAGCTTCAGCCTGAGCTGCTTCTTCACGCTCACGGCGCTGCTGAGCTGCGCCGTGGCCAGGGGCTGCGAGACCGTGTGCTGCCTGCTGCTGTTCCAGCTGCCGCTCTACGTCGGGATGCTGCTGGCGTCGCTCTTCATCCCCAACGGTGGGCGGAGGTGGACGTTGGGGGACGTTTCGCAAGGAGGCTAACGTGCTGAGTGACGCAGACTTCTTCGACGGATACGTGGACATTGCGCGCGTGGCGTCGGCGCTCTTCATCATCCTGCAGATCGTCATCATCCTGGACTCGACGTGTACTGGTTGGATGCTGTCGGTGCTGCTACGGACAGTTAGACTGACTCGCTGGCTTGTGCACTGCAGACAGTCTGCGGGACTTCATCCTGGACAAGATGGATGAGGCGGACCGAGACGACGACGCGCGCCATGCGCTGCTGGGTACCAGCTTCGACTCGACGCAAGGCGACGGAACCAAAACAATGTGGTGAGAGGGAACACTGGACGTGTCGACTTGCTTCGTGGAACCTCTAACCGAACGATATCGTAAACTCCAGGGAGGGGGCGTACCTTGCGCTGGTGTTCATCTGCATGGCTCTGTCAGTCATCGGGCTCGCCCTCATGTACTTGCGCTTCGCAGCCTGCGATCTGAACGTGGTGTTCATCTCCATTACATTGGTATCGGCTATAATTCTCACAGCGCTGAGCGGTACGCATGACAGGCTTATCCTTAGTCTTCTTTCAGATCTCTGACGGTGCAAATGCGCAGTTGTGACATGGATTAACGTGGGCCTCTTGCCCTCAACTGCAGTCTCCCTCTACCTGGTGTTCCTGTGCTACCAGACCGTTCGAGCAAATCCTAGCGCCGCTTGCGCACCATTGCATCTCACGACCGAAGAGAAGCTACAGGAGCAATCGGGTGTGATTATGAACTCCTTGGTTGCAGCATTCACCATCACCTGGACAAGCTGGCGAACGTCTGTGACCAGTACAGCATTCTTCGGATCGTCGTCTGCACAAAAGGAGCCTGAAAACACGGGGGATGAAGACGATGAGGAATTTGCGAGTATTGGACTAACATCAGAGCGGTTAGCGAAAGAAGCCCGACGTGAGGTGGAAGTAGTACCGGAGTATCAGTTCCACGTGTTGATGGTGTTGGCGTCGCTTTACATGGCGATGGTTCTTACGAACTGGGGTAGCTTCAACGGGTACTTTGCTGCTTCGATCTGGGTTGCAGTTAGTACGACACATAATGCTTACAGTATATGCCTGTGCAGGTCTTCGTCGAAGGATGACGAGATCGCGACTATTTGGGTCAAGGCAATTTCACAATGGGTAGCATCCGGCCTATTTCTTTGGACTCTCGTAGCACCTGCTGTGTTCCCTGGCCGTGACTTCTTGTAAAAGCGAAGTTGGTCTCGCCGTCGATATGAACTCACCATGTAAATGATTCTCGTGTAATTTTCCTCTTGCTTAGAAATCTATTTCAGTAGCTTTAAAATTTCTCAATCCATAAGCAGAGGATACAGCAAACACTCTGATATCGTTTTCTATTTCACTGCCATAAACTCAGTCTCTTCGCCATGAGGCTGCATTGGCGAATTTGAACAGGCAGAAGCGAATTTGAACTGGCAGAACAAGAAATGGATCATATCATATGATTCATGTGCATCGAGATGGATCGCAGCAAAGTCATTTTGATTGGTTGCTCCTCGATATGCGTCCCCTACGTCCTATGCGTCCTCTGGAACGCATGCGTGGAATTCGACGCACGGTGACCTTTTTTTACCTTTTCGACGGATGCGGTCTCCGTCGTATTAACCAATCACAAGCGTCTATTAGACGCATGCGGCCGCATGCGTCCGGTTGAGAATGAGCCTTAGGGTAGTCTTAGAACCGCTCGACCGAACTATATTGATAAAAGCAATACAGTAAACTCTCTTGATTCCGGTACTACTTACAACTAATATCCTCCTCAGTATGATAAAATCGTTTTATGGAGGATTTGTATTTGGCGGGAAGCCGCTAGCACCACCAATAAAGCGCGCGGAGCAGGAGCTCCAGCTTACCCACACCGCCGACCAGTCATTGTCTGGCTGGTGCCGTGCTCATGCGTCCACACCTCACTTCTCACAACCGAACTGGAGCCGTGCAG
>BSXT01002931.1:0-13268 GCA_030267785.1 Phytophthora fragariaefolia
AGGAGGCTTTGTATTACCAGTTTTGATACGTTGGCACTCTTCGCATGATCGGACATACAAGCTAATTTGCTTCTCCAGTTTGCGCTAGTACTAGTCCTTTGCCACATGACGAAGCGTTCTCTCAACGACAGGATGTCCGTAACAATTAGCATTGTGATATTCGTATAAGAGACCATCGAGGTCTCGTAAGGAGTCCTGGGCGCTGGTACGCGCACGTCTAGGCCACATCCCTTTCAAGCGCTATGAACAGCTATTGATCATGGCAGATGTACATCAGTAATAAGTTCCCCAAGCATCCTCTAAATAGCTCTTAAATATTTGGCAGACCCAGTCGTAGGTATTGATCACTTGAATTTTGATAGAACATTTTGTTCTGGACTAATGAATATCGCTGCAAATTTCGTATCGCTGGTTTGCTTGCTTTAGACAACTTAATTAGCAGCGAAGCCGTGAAATAATCTTCCTTATAGCGACCTACAGCTTCTTTCACCAGACTCACAATATCTGTCTTTATTCGCTGTTTTACGTGTTTCTACGTGCTTGTTGCGACGAGTGTCACGAAATCGGGTCGTGGACGATTTCCCGAAGTTTAAGCAAGGGAAGGCAGTTTTTCCGGGATCAGGAAGCGAGAACAGTCAAGAGACTTCAACACCGTCCTCGCATTCTATTCCGTGCTTTGCACGAGAACTTGTAGCGTAGAGCAGTCAGTTTGTAACTTTCCACGCGCCTAGAAGCAGCTAAAAACAGTCCTTCGTAGAAACTCCCGACTCTTGGGCTCTTACCCCAATGGCGGCCTCGACTCTTCCTCGCGGGTCTTTCCTCCTCGTGTTTCCTGAAGACGTCGAAGGCGCCATCGCGTCTCCTGTCTACGCTAAGATCAAGAGCTCACGAGGGGCGACGGCAACAGTCACTCTCGTGAATGAAGGTGACGACTCGGAGACAACCCTGAAGCTGGCGAGGGCCACAGCGTTGACTAGAAAGGTGGATAGCAGCGACGCGGAAGGGTCGAAGCTTCGGACGTGGATCCGCCAGGCCGTGTGTGTGAAGCATGAGGGTCACTACAACTTCGGCCAGGTTACCGGCTACTCGGATGTCGGCCTCATTATCTACACCCTATCGGGACCCATCGAGGCGAGTCGAACCGATATCTGCGATACAGTATACCCGGTGGTAGCGCTGGTAATCGGGTGTCAAGTCTTTCCCGAGGAGACCTGGAGTTACGAGCAGCTCGATCAGATTCACGACACGCTCATGGACCGGCTGCTAAAGCCATCGACAACGAACGCACCGTGTGACCCGCTGTCAATCGCGCAGCTTGTACAAGGTGTGCTGCCCGACATGTCCCCCGGCTTTGACCGCCTCTGCTACTGGACCGACGCCCGCACCGGCAAACGCTCTCGTATCTCTCTACAGCACGTGGTGAACTACGTGTACTACGTAGACGGCGGTAAGCGCATGCCGGCCAGAATGGAAGGAACGTTTGGATCTACCTTCTGTACGCCCCCGGTGCAGGACATGCACCCCCAACAACAGGACCCTACGGCGCGCCCCGAGCACCAAACGACTGCCCCGGCAACGCGCTCAAGTTTCTTTGATGTTTTGGATGTGGACGACGGTGAAGAAACGGCTGCTGACGAAGCCGCCCTCGCTCAAACCATTCTGGCCGGTGTCAACGAGAGTACCAGCCCCACGCTGACTGTTCCTCCCAATCGTATGCAGCACCCTCGCCACACAGCATCGAGCCCTGCTACAAACCCGACCTACGCAGTGCCGCCCAATTTGGGCTCCAGCGCAGCGGCCCCAGCTCAACTGTACCAAGAGGCTTCAGAGGAGGCGGAAATCCGCGATCTGTTTCGCACGCACAAGCCCCACTTGCTCACGTATCAGTTGGAGTCTCGCCGCGCTCCCACCAACGCCAGCGCCAGACCCGGCTTCCTGGGAAGAGGTCCTCACCGGAGCCAACGGATTTTAACAGTACTGCTTCACGCGGTGCGACCCAGCGACGCAGAATCTCGCAACGACCCTTTACAACTTCGTCGTTGAGCTCAAGAGCTGCAACCTCTGGCCGCAGAGCATGCTACTCACGCTGGTACTATAGATCGACGCTCAGCTAGAAAAGTATCGGGTGGCTGTGGTTGCAGACATCGATCACGCTACGTCAACAAGGCAATTGATTTCGGCGAACTTCTCGTCTCACAATGTTGAACTCCATGGGCTTCTACTCGTCGAGCAGCGCAAGCGAATGGAGGCCATTGTCGGTTCAAGCGGAGGCCAAGCAACAAGTTCTGGGCACCAGCCGCGTCCTGCGCGCAACCAACGTCCAAGTTCCAGCGGCTATCGTAAAACACCCGATGACACTCCTCCTTCACTACCACAGCAGGATGGCAAGGACGTCTGCCTCAAGTTCCTGTCTAAGCGGGGCTGCCCGTCAAAAGATCCCAGTGTGTGCATCTTCCAGAGCAGAGTTTATTTCTACCCAGCGGCGATTTCCGACCGGCTCCGCAACTTCATTCGCCGCAGGTTCGGTGACGTGAACAGCAAGTACACCAACAACTGATGGGTTCCAGTGCACACCGGTCCTCGTGACCTTGGACAGAATGTTTTGGACCATCAGACGGTAGCATCATCAATACAAACGTCTTCACAATACGATTCGAAGCGACCTGTTATCGCCGACACGCGAAGCACGGGATCAAAAGACGATCACCCAAGACACTGGCGACGTGCAGGTCGCACCTGCTCGGTGCGCGAGACTCAGTTCGAGTCACTGCATAACAAGCCACCTCGACGGCACGCGGTAGGTCGCACCAGATCGGTCGACGAGGCTCAAATCGAGTCGCCGCCCAACTTGCTGTCTGATCCGCAACAAGCAGGTCACACCAGTTCGGTGGACGCGACTCAGTCCGAGTCACCGCAAATGCGCAACTTAAGAAAGGCCAGCACAAATAGAGCAGTCGACAATCCTACCACCAACCGTCCGTCGTCACGTGCTTCCGGTCGAAAGCAAGCACCGTTCCAGAGGAAAGCCGCGGATCAAGCCTGCACCGAAATCAAACAAGTGCGACCAACCCCCAGCTCGACATACGTCCGAGAATGCTTGGTCAAACAGCTAAGTACGCGGTCGTCCAGTCACGCCACTGCTTTGAACGTCATGTGCACCCGGCTTGGTATTGCGCCCCCTAATAAGTTTCCTTTACGGGACAGAAACCAACAGTGGCAACTCAATCTGGAAAAGCAACGCGTAGTTTCCGCTTTGGCGCTGGAGCACCAAATGAGTCTACAAGACATTGTGGAAATAGTCCGAGCTCAATCCAGTAGTGACCCCCGTCCGAACAAAGCGATGTATCCATCCCGGTTCGCCAGCTAGCTCGCCGGGTACACGCACAAGAATCTCTTGGTACAGATCGCGCGCGAAGGGATTCAGTCATCGTGGAAGGTGTCAAACCCCACGCAAACGAATCCGATGAAAAACCACGGGTCTACCTCTCGCCATCTGAACGGAGTACTCAAAGCAATTCGAAAAGGGCAAGATGCGGGGCAGTATCTGGTAGGGGACATCAAAGTGCTTCAGCTGTGGAAGAACATTCAGATAAGCCCACTTGGTGCAGTCACGAAGAAAGACTGCGATCCCGATGAAGATATCCGGCTCATTCATGATCGCTCGTTTCGGCGGGGTACATCGACGAGCCACATGTCTCAAACCGAGCGGTCCCCCGACATCGAGTACAAGCATATCGCAGCTATTGCTCGGAGGGTCATCTCGTGCCGATCAGTCTACAAAGGTGTGCCAGTCAAAATCATGAAAGGCGACGTCACAGGCGCCTTTCGTCACCTCATGCTGGCAAGCGAGCACGTTCGATGGATGGCAGCTACCATACAAGAACTGGGAGTCCTCATCATCGACATGTTGGCTCCCTTCGGATGGACAAGCTCTCCTGCATTTTACGGTGCGTTCGGTGGTGCAATCACGTGGTTAGTATGCCGAGAGTGCCCAGCATCCATGGACCCGAGTACCAACGATCATGAGCCATTCTTCGCTTATGAATGGGTGGACGATCACGTCCTCGTTGAGCCCGAGATCAACAACAGACTTCATCTAGCCAATGAGGCACTTCGGCTTTCCATGCTGGCGATTCTTGGTCCTGCAGCAATCAACGAAGAAAAGCTTTCAACGTGGGAAACTCAGCTTCAGGTGCTGGGGCTTGAGTTTGACACCGACGCCTGCACGATCTCCATGCCACAGGACAAAATAGCGAAAGCTCTCGGGAGTGTCCACATCTACATGGACGCAAGCAACAGCGGACTTGCTGTACTCAACCCAGCAACGAGGCAGTACATCCAGGTTCAATTTGATGCGGAAGAACAGAGATTGATACAAAGAGCAAGCGGCTGCAGTGGCTTCAACAGCAACGTTCGAGAGCAACTTTGTGTCGCACTAGCTGCGTGGTCTTTCGGGCCAGCATGGCCAACGCAGCACACTGTTTTAATCAAGGCATGGTCCGACAACACTTCTGCAGTATCCTGGACAAACCGACTAGCAAGTAACAACCCGCTTGCGCAAGACTTGAACCGCGCAATCGGACTCGCTGGGGCCGTTTTCGGCTTTCGCATACTGTGTGGGCATCTCCCTGGATCGTCCAACACGATGGCAGATGCCGGCTCGCGTGCCTGGACACCACCTTATGTCAAGCTGTGGACTAACCTATCGTCTGCATGGCAACAGATACCAGTGCCACCAACTCTACGCAAGGTCTACAAGCCCTTCTCGTCCAGCTTCAGTCTCACGCGTTGGCCCCTGGCTCAAGGCCAAAGTACGCCGCGACCTGGAGGAAATGGTCGCCTTGGTGCTTGGAACACGACCTCCACCCGTGGTTACCAGCAGACAGCCAACAGCACTCCCATCAACTCGCCTTGATCGCCGTTCAGTATTGGTGCTCAGCTACAAGAACGGCAGGAAAGCCACTATCCACGACCACCGTGCTGTCCGCGGTTAGCCACATCTTTTGGTATCATATGCGCGAGCGAGGGTACTCCGTCGTAGGAGGCTTTGTATTACCAGTTTTGATACGTTGGCACTCTTCGCATGATCGGACATACAAGCTAATTTGCTTCTCCAGTTTGCGCTAGTACTAGTCCTTTGCCACATGACGAAGCGTTCTCTCAACGACAGGATGTCCGTAACAATTAGCATTGTGATATTCGTATAAGAGACCATCGAGGTCTCGTAAGGAGTCCTGGGCGCTGGTACGCGCACGTCTAGGCCACATCCCTTTCAAGCGCTATGAACAGCTATTGATCATGGCAGATGTACATCAGTAATAAGTTCCCCAAGCATCCTCTAAATAGCTCTTAAATATTTGGCAGACCCAGTCGTAGGTATTGATCACTTGAATTTTGATAGAACATTTTGTTCTGGACTAATGAATATCGCTGCAAATTTCGTATCGTTGGTTTGCTTGCTTTAGACAACTTAATTAGCAGCGAAGCCGTGAAATAATCTTCCTTATAGCGACCTACAGCTTCTTTCACCAGACTCACAATATCTGTCTTTATTCGCTGTTTTACGTGTTTCGACGTGCTTATTGCGACGAGTGTCACGAAATCGGGTCGTCTAGATATACCATCCGCTACTGTATTCTTGTCTCTAGATATGTATTGGAACGACATCGGGTATTTACACTACTCGTCATACCATCGAGCAACCCTTTTCGAAATCGATGTCTGTGCGAACACTGTTCCGAGCGATTTATGGTCAGTTTCCACGATTAATGATTTATTAAGCAAGTAAGTTATTTGTAGTGTCAATCCAAAAAGAATCGCTAATAATTACTTCTTATTACTTGAATAATTTCATTAGGCAGGCTTGTTTTTTCTCATACCCAAATGCTGCCTGTATTTTTTTCCATCTTCCTCTTCCTTATTTTGAAAAGGATGTCACCTATTGCGTAATCACTAGCATCCATACGTAAGTAAAATGGGCGATCAAAATCGGGAAACGTAAAAGCCGGGCTCGAACTAATATTATCCTTCAGTGACTGAAACTACTGTTGAAGTAAATTTATCCATTCAATTTTGCCTTTACCTATGAGATCAAGCAAAGGTGCAGCGCTTCTCGAGCCGACGGAAATCACACTTGCCGCAATAAAAAATATGGCCATTCCGACTACAACGATATAATTAACACTGTACATGGATGATTTTAACCGTATGTGAATGAATTCCTAGTTATGGACTTTCCTGAAAAACAAAATATTCCGCTTGGAATGCTGTGGTTGAAAACCAACAACCCCGATTTCGATTGGGTTGAGGAACGTGTACGCCCATGAGTACAGCCGAACAAATTAGGAACGGATCACACGCTGAAGAAGAAAAAGAAAAAGATAAACAAAGCAGTGAAGGCACCGCATCTACCCACACATCCCGCATCGAAAATTTGTGGGAAACGATGTGCTTTTTCACAAAACCCAATGCAAGATGGTGCTGACGCTTTGTTTGAACGTGGTTATTACTCGATTCAGATCGAAACGACAAATTACATCAGTAGAAAAAAATTCGTCGCATGATGAAGAAATCAAGGGATATTAGTTACATTTTCGAAATACGCCCAATGACAGAAAAAGGGAGTGGTGAAGCAAAACAGGAAATTGTCGACATTGAGTTATATCGTAACCATCCAGTGTATCCCAACGTTTCAACAGAAATTACCATTATATTTACCGCCTCGCGAACATGGTGAGCATGGAATTGAAGTTGATACAAAAGCAGTCATATTCAGACATCAGTGGAGATTATCGCCTGTCCAAGAAAAGGCGATAGTGGGCTGGGTAGCACAAATGCAAGCTGCAGGTTTGATTCGTCAATGAACATCACCACACGGTGCACCCACGTTTTGCGTTATAAACGATGTGGGATGGCGCATCGTGCATGACGTTCGTGCTCTCAATTCCCACACCATCCAATGACTTTGCCAATGCCTAGGAAAGATCTAATTTTTGCCAAAATACAAGAAGAATACTGGTTTTCGTGCATGAATTGCCTTAGTGGTTATTATCAATGTCGAGTGCGTTAATCGGATGTGCCTTTTACTGCTTTTCATGCATCGGATGAAGCTCACGAATACCTTGTGTTACCAATGGGTCTTTCCAGCGTGCATGCAATTTATAACGCTAGAGTACGGCGTGTGCTGCCAAATTTGAGTGGTATTTGTCACTCGTATTTTGACGACATCTACATCTGCACAAAATTCAGATGTCTTGATGAGCATTTACTTGCATTGGGTCGAGTACTATTATCCAGTCGCGAAGAGCACAACTTTGCATCAAATTGAGCAAATGTGTAAGTTGTGTTGACGAAATACCTGGCTTGGGTGACTATGTGGAAATGAATGGAATGCGTATTGATCCTTCTATGATCAACAACTCGATCCCACAATCAATTCACTGTGCAAAAGTTACGACTAACTCCATCCATAGTTGCTCCACTATCGACAAATTTTGATCTTAAGATGCCAATATCTTGAGAAGACCAATTCACAGTACTCTTCACATGTAATAAGCAGCAATATTCAAGACGAACCGGGCATTTTTCTTTTGTTTTCAGGTTGTTCGGATCATCGATATTTACGGCACTTAATGCACCATTTACGTCGTCGAGCAGCACTTCAGCAAGTCCACCCATGTGCTCGACCTCCAGTAGACGGACTCGTTTGGCGGCTAATTAGGTGTCGAAGAACCTGTCAGCTCGTACCGAACCCTTAAGGTTTTCAACATCGCGTGAATTGGTTGCATTTTGGTTTTGGTACAGCAACATTCAACCATTGCAGATAGGCACTAGTGTTATGTTAAATATTTGGCCTTGACACTGAGGCATCGGAGGCTGAGCTGTCACAGAATGCCGTAACTAGATATCACAGATGGATATCCACGCAAACGAGGAGCGACGAGACGCAGCGGCCTGTTTGTACTTGCTGTCGGAGGCGTCAGTACTGGAAAGTGATGCGGATGACGAACGTGCTTCCCCCTCCCCACGGCGACACCGGACCCCGGCAAAACCTAACCCTGACGTGAACGTATGAGAACAGCAGTGAGTACGAACAACTTCAGCTCCGGTGACGAGAGCGACGATGCTGCTATCGCTGTTTACGACCACGATTGCGGACGCGACGAGTTTACGAGGAGGGTGACGAACGTTCTGACAGTGGCGTGGAGGAAATGGATCAAGCTTTCTTCGCATCAGAGCGCTTTGGTGATGACTATTCGTTGAACAAAGCAGCACTCAACGAGCACGAGAATACTCTGCGGGCGATCGAGTGGACTACACCCTTGACAGAGTGTAAGACTGCTATTGCTACGTACCCTTGTCTTGGTACGTGGGGGGCGAGTCCTGTGGGCGAACTGAGTGATGTGTGGCGGTCGCCACTCCTGATGGTCTTCTAATTCGTGCCGAAATCTCTTTGGATCTCGATCGCCACTTAGACCAACCGCTACAGCTTATAGCAACAGGACAAACGAGTAGAAAGATGGCTGCGCATCAGTCCAGGCGCTAGCGTAATACCGCCGCACCAATTGCTCTTCGCTTGTGGCAACGCAGGCCAACGGAGCACACGAGACCTTCAGGTTGCTGAGCTTCTGGTGACGCGTATGTTGTGCCCCGAGAAGAGGCACTTCGCTGCGCATTGGACCATGGTAGAGAACGGTGCCATACCAACCGGACTCTTTTGACGGTACATGAGACGTGACATCTGCAACAACATCCGGCGTGAGCTTAACCTCTTAACCAATGCGGAAGCCCACGACCGCAACTAGCTGTGGAAGCTGCATCCTGTAGCGGACAAGATCCAAGAACGATTCTTATCAGGGGGGGGGGGTCAGCCATTATCTCATATGATGAAATGTACTTCCTGTCACGTCGAGGTGCAACCCCACTCGGACGTTCATGGCCGACATGCCGCACCGCTACAGCTCTAAACTATTTATAACGAGAGATGCAAATACCTACTACTACTACAGGTATTTTTATGTCTTATCTTACGCCTTACAGTACAAAATGACAGTTCTTTACGTCGTTACAATTCTAGATTTGAAGCTTGCGTGGGATGGGTTTGACAATGGAATTGACTTTATGAGTGATGCAGCTGGCGTAGTTCGATACCTGTCGGCTGCTTTCACCCTTTAATCGCGCCATAAGTGGTGGGTGTGGTCGTGGTCACCAGGTTTTATTCAATACAGAGGAGCTTGTGACGATAAACGTGCACGTGTTGGGGACGATCCATACCAGCCGCTTGGGATTCAGCCATATAGTCTCAGCACAAGAAGCATCCAGCAAGTATACCCATGGATATTTCCTCTTCTCGCGCCCAGCCGTGGTCCCCACCTGGATCTCGTGCCTTTGATTGGACCGGAAGCCAGTGTGCTACTTCTGCACAGGCTCCTTCATCACGGTGTCAACGATCGAGCGTAAGCTCAAGTGTGAGGCCGCGATACAACTGAGGTGCTCTCAGTATGTGAACGACTACCAGAACTGGATGAGCCGTGTGGATCGCCATGTTCTACTCCACCTCCAGCGTTACCCTTTGCAAATGTCTATGCGCTTTACCAAGTGCTACAAGAGGCTATTCTTGAGGTTCTTGGACCTCGCGCTGGTGGACGCTTTCCTGGGCCTCAAAGCGGCGGCGAAAATCAAGGGCACAGTTGCCATGGCAAGGACCGAGTTTTTGTGGTCCTCCAAAGTAAGCCTTTGCAGCTGATGACCGAGGATTTTGCAGCGGTCCGAGCTACGCTTCGTGCATCCTACCAGAAGCGCAGACGGACATTCGTTTACCTGGCGCTCGCATTTCAGTCGGCAGAAGACTGGGTCGCCGTCAGCGGCTTCCAAAAAGTTGTCAACGGGCATACTAGGTATGTGCGCTGTTGCGGACGGAAAATAAGAATTCCTTCACGACGACATACGTTTGCGAGCGCTGCTCCATTGCTGAACCCAAGCGATGGTTCTGTAACAGGATCCGCATAGACTTCAATGGCGTCCCCAAAACATGCTTTGAGGTCTGGCACGAGACCGTTTGGGCCGGCAGGAAATTCCAGACAAGTTGGGAAAGCGCTTCGTGCTGCTCCGGCCAAGCCAGAACACAGGAAAGCGCTACAAGACCGACTGGAACTGCAACTTCGCCGCAAAGAAAGAAGCAGGGGTATCGGTGGTGACGATGGCGACAATGAATGCAGGGATGATCAAGCGTCTACCGGTACGCTGCGTGTCATTTGATGTCTGGTTTGCCTCGTGCGGGTGAATGCAAAGTTTGCCCAGACGACGTAAGTTCTTGCCTTTGGTTTCTGAAATGAGGTTCGTAGAAGTGCTTCTTGTTATCCATCTATTGGGGTCAGAGACAACATTGAGCTGCGATAGCGCTACACCAATGCCATAATCCTGACGAGATTAGTCGGAAAAACTGTTGCCAATTTATGCGCATATCCTCAAGTCAAGCATATAGAATATGTAAAAAAACTAGTTACTTTGTATGTCATATCTTATAATATACGGTTAGCCGTCTAAGGCGAGTAGCGCTCGGAATGACGATGTAAATTGATGACACCCGAAAACCAGCCCCAATCGACAGTTCTTCGAAGTGCGGACATGTAGTGTAACGACGCCACCCTAGAAACATCCACGTAAAAATATGAATAACACTGGGGGTATAATTGCACAACAAGACGATAAATCTAATGCAACATTTATCAGTCGTCACGGTACATGGTAATGAGTGGCACCTGATCGACAGCCAGGGAGAAAGGGCGTTCGCGAATAAGTTGCGACGGGAACTGTCACCTTCACACTTGGATCCCGGCCAGTGTTCGTTATCGGTATCTCTCCGCGGCGAGAGAAAATATTAAAGCATAGTCGAAACGATAGTCACATCCATCTGTCACCTATCGTAAAAATCTGAATTGGGTGCGTTGGTGCGAACGGACAGCCTGGAATTGGACGTTCTCGTGCTTTCGTAAGTTTTATATGACGTTTTCTGTTCAAACGTAGATAGATTACCGTATATTTTCAAGGATTTGCGAATCTCTTGGCTTCATATTAGTATAGAGCTCCGGGGATCGCGTTCGTCAGATAAAACGTAAGTGGTGTAGCTTACGTTAAGATCTTGATGTGATTGGCTAAACGTTTCGAGCTAGCAAATCCGCTTCAGACTTTCAAAACCCTCTGCAGTGCAATAGCATTGATCACCATGAATGACACGTAATAAGCGAGAAGGTTAGCCGCCGCCCTCCGCTTCCTGACGCAAAGGCAACACGTGATGTTTGTATTTTTTGCAGAGGCGAGGAAGAAGTAAACATGTAACGTCAACGTATTTAGCGGTGGATCCGGAGCGAGCTTTGTATGTTGGAATCAAACAAGGAGATATTTTTTCATGAATCGGGTGGTATTAATTTCATGGAGTCTACGCCTGGCTAATTTAAAAATATTTTGGTGTACAAACGAAGTATTGCCTAGTCTGTCACATTGAGTGGTTATCGCAGTGTAATGACAGATCTATGCTGACTGAACAGAGTTTCAATACCTGTGGAGTACGGGGAAGACATGAAGCAGCTATTCTCAGGCTTGAAACATTTAGAGGCAGGTCAGAATCAATGCCAACTTCTTAAAATCTCAGGAAAGTAGCCGCTTGCTTACTCGATTTGCCTACCATTGTGCGAAGCCGCTTGGAATGATAGCGGACTCTCCTATTTATCCTTGACTACCCAGTGGAATTTATGGTGCAAATCTGTGTTCGTCCATACACTTCACACACATAACTTTTCGGCAAATGATGACAATGGTGGAGCAGAGTTCAACAAGACAAATACCCACCAAGGGGTTTTGGGGCCACTTGACCCTTGGCATATTTATGCCAACCCGTTTTGTCTGTCAACATGCTGTGTGACTGTGTTAGGTCTACCTGCCATGCAACCTGGATACCTATTCCCTGGGCCAGATTAAAACAATCGGTTTAGGATAGCGCTCGACCACAAAACTGTGACAGTACCTAGCACAATAGGAAACCTACAGCCTACTAGCCACCCTGCTGGGTCCTCGTACCGTTATCCTTGGGCTCCAACAGCGCCACTGACATCTTTTCATCCATCTCGGTCTTGTTGTCACGAGCTCTCAGGGCCGACGGCATCGTTGGAGCTGCATACTGACCGTAGATCTGCTGGGGTACGTGACTAGTGACACGACTGGCGTATTGAACTCTGAAGACGAACAAAACAAAGTCAAACTTTTTGTCCAATCATATGTCCATCGCCAGGCATAGGTTCACCGACTTACTAACTCGGATCCAATGATGCATATGGATCAAATGCGACGTAGCGTAAAAAGTATATCTTTCAGATGTGCAACGCAAAAAAGGACGCAATGCTTTAAAGGTTTCACCCCTCCTATTCAATACGTATTCATGTAATATGATTCCGTATTTTCCTCTAGAGTTAGCCATTTCTCATCAACAACATCAGGTACTCTGAAGCCATCTTTTTATCTCGAGGGCCAGTAGGTAGTATTTCACTCTTAGTGTGTAGTGGGCTTACTTAGCCCACTACTTTAGCTTACACGTGTGCGCGACGTGTAGGAGGAAGCGTAGGTTTATTAATATTAGATTAAGTATACTTAACTCTGTAAGTATAGTTAACCTAAATAAAGAAGTATTAATGACCCTTTTTGGTAGAAATGAGAACTGAATTTGAAATGTTAACTTCGGCTTTGCCTCCGAACACTGATATCTATAAAGGGAGGATCAGCCAACGAGTTGTTGGCAGAATCTCTGTCCTAATGCATGCTCCTTATTGGCAGATATCTGTTGCTTTCTGCCAATAGTAGTGTTTCCTACTGTGTATGGTGACCACACTGCATGTGGCCCACCTGAATGTATCCATTAGTGCATGTTGCACTAATGTGGAGGTTGCCTGAATGTGTAGCCCCGCTACACCATCCCCCCGTTAGGACTTGATGTGCCGGTCTCCACACATCAATCCGAAGACTTCTCCGGGGTGGATACTTCGTGCTCATTCCAAATGAGCACGCCAACGACGCAGGCCGCCGGCATACCTGCTGCATCTGCAGCAGGGAAGATTGTCGTCGCTACCTCAGCGACGACCGGAAGCTCTCTAGCTTCAACGTCTGTCGTCACTTCAACTGTGACGACGCCAAGCTCTCCCAAGCGAACGATGTCGCTTGGGGACTACAAGAAGACGCGCGGCAACATGGTGCTTGCCCGCGATGAGCTCGAAGCTCTA
>BSXT01002932.1:0-14145 GCA_030267785.1 Phytophthora fragariaefolia
CGACTTACACACTCCAAGGTTAGATTTTAACTGAACTGTATAAATAACACTCCTTTTTAGGTGGCTATCTACTGCTTTCTATCTATATACTGAATCCCTGTTTATCTGAAATGACTGGCTTGAGAGACCCCTAACCTCTTAAGTATGGGCGGACCTTCGATGAGGAATATAACTACTCGGAGACGCTCCCTTCGGAATATTATGTCCGGGGGTCCTGGTGTGTCACAGACGGCTGATGTGTGACACATCAAGAAGAACAATCAGTCCCTGACTGTCAGATCTCTTTCTTCCAAGAAAGGGGAGGGTCCGGCCAAGTTGGCCCCGTTACACCCTCCCACACCCAAACGGGAAGCACCGTCCCAGGGGGAAATCCAGCGGCAACGTGAGCTACCAGCTCATTGATGAATCTGCTCTCGAACGCACATGCGCAGCTCGCCGAGCCCACTGGGCACGCCAAGACCTCCCATGCCGAAGTCGAACGTCAAGACGAAGAAGGCCCCACGGGCCACCCAAGCCATGCCAAAGGATGTCGCCCCATCCGCGGAGAAATCCTCACCGAAGGAGATGACGCCCCAGCGTGCTAACGGAGCCACCTCAACGGATGGCGAGTCACACGCGAAGAAGAGTTCACCGACGAAGGCGCAGGCGCCTGCTACCGCGACGGCGCCAAGCGCCAAGCCGACGCGACGGACCAGGGCTAGCAAGCGCAAGGAGGTGCGCCTGTCAGGCCCTCACGTGGAGCCTGGCCCCAGCGAGCCCGACACGGGCACGCCCAACCCCGACCTGATCACCGGAGATGAAGATTCCACTGCGGACTCCACTGCTCCGCGAGCCACTAAGCCAAGCAAAGGAGAACTCGCCTCTGCGAATACCACTGCGTCTGAACCCGCTCCGGGGGAAGAAGCTCCGATTCCCAGTCCGGATGCCGGTATCGACGAGGGGGTTCCACCGGAACAACTACAGCCCAACAACCGAAGACATCTCAGTGAGCGCACCCACCAAGAAGCTTCGCAAGCCGCCGGCACTAAGCGTGAGCGCGAGGCGTCAACCCCACAGACCCGCGAACAGTTGCTCGCATTGCGATATTGGACACTCAACGAATATCGCGAACACCTGCGGCTGAGCCGTCGCCCTGGTCCAGGGGTCTCGCAGTACGATAAGTGCCCCGTCGTACTCTGGGATGACACTGTCCTGACTCGCCAGACTAACGAACGGGAGTTCGAAGACCGGCTCCGGCTCTTGGGCTATGCCTGTCCCGAGTTCCTGGCTTCGCCATATCGGATCGATTGGCTGGTACAGCGACGTCTACGCTTTCGCATGGCGAAGATGATCGCTGATGACCAATGGCAATCCCGGTTCTTCGATCGGCACATGCCCACCCCGCCTGTCATCATTGAAGAGGTAATCCAGAAGATACAGAAGTCTTGGCAGTCGCAGCCGATAGAACCTCGAATTGCTCTCGGCCGCGTTAACGCCGACCAGCTCCGCGGGCCTGCTCAAAAGCAGCCACGAGGTCGGCGCAGTCCTCCTCGAGGCGACTCCCTAGCTCCCATGAGCTATCCCAATCAGGGCTTCACCAGATACTGGTAGTTCCCGCTACGCCCGCAGCGCCTCAGTATCTTCTCGACATGGAAGTAGGGGAAACCCCCAGTACCCAGAAGCGGATGGCAAATCCAGAGTGTACGCATGGCCATGGACCCCAATAACCGTAAACGGACCGATGAAGCGAGGACGCAGCTTCGTGCTGCCTACCGCGGACACCGCAGAAATAGGCAGGTACTTGTCATTTAATAAGACTTGGCCTCCCACTTGAAACACCTGAGTGTTTGCCCGCCCATGGCGATCGCTGTTTACCTTCTGTCTGTCGTGAGCTGCTGCCATAGCGTCCCGAACACGCTGTCGGACAGCCTCGCCAGTCTCAATGAACGATAGCAGATTCCGTTTGACGGACGTTCTTAGGCCTTTGAGGCCCCTTGGGTCCTCGGCATTAGCCTCTCCCCCACCCAAATTCGAAGCCGGCAGCAACGTTAGTGGCGTACGCGGGTGCCGCAGCCCGTTCACATTGAACGGAATGAAGCCCGCGGCCAGTCGCACCATCTTGCTCAGGCGGCACACAAAGATCAATATGCCAGTGTGGCCACGCGCGTCGGCGGGGAGCTCGAAGATGAAGTCCATGCTCACGGAGCGCCAGCAATCCGCCGGAACCGGCAAGCTCATCACCAGAGCGGACACCGAGGGCGCGGGCTTGACACGCTGACACGTCTCACATGTCTGGACGTACTTACGAACCCATTTGTACATATGGGGCCACCAGAAGTTGCGGGCCACCGACGTATACGTCTTCTCCCGCCCCAGATGACCGCTAAGCGGCGTGTCATGAGCCTCATAGAGGTCACGATGACGCAGGTCCTCGTCGTTGGGAACGACTATTTGAGGCTCGTCGCCTCCATCTACTTGGTAGTAGAGCAAAACCTCCATCACCGAGTAGCGATGCAGACGGGAGCGCTGCCACACCGTGAGCTCAATCGCCCTATTTGGGGCGCTCAGCGCCTCCACTAGACCTGCAAGGTCGTCATCGTCGGCATACGCCTCGCGAATAAGCTCATAGAGCGGTGACTCGAGGTAGGTCAGATGCGCCAACTCGTAATCTGGCTGCCGAGACAGCGCGTCCGCGAGGACATTCTGCTTTCCCGGCTTGTACTTCACCGTAAAGTTGTACTCGGCGAAGAAATAAAGCCACCGCGCCATGCGCTGGAAGAGGCCAGGCGACGACATCGCCGTCCTCAACGAGGCATGATCTGTGTAGATCACGCAGGTTTTATTTTTACCTGCAACCGTTCAAGTGTCTGAGGGCCTCGGAGATGCCCGGCTCAGATTCTGTCGGGGCTTCCTTAAAGGCAAGCACCCAGTAAGCGGCAGGCAACACTACTCGTTTCTCACCATCTCGCCCTCAACGTTTACAAGTCCGTCGCTATCAACAACTACTTGTCGCCCATGGTAAGGTCCATTCTGCTTCATCATCTGCACCATACTGTTTTGGTCTGCTCCCGTTTGATGTCGGCGTCCGTGAACTGAACCACTCCCATCTCCGCTGACTCTACGCACCTCACTACAGCTGCTTGTACTACAGCCACTGCTGCACATATGATCTCGTCTTCGGCTGCATCCGTGGTACGGCGGCTGCTACCAACTACACAAGTGATATTGGTTCCACCACGTGGCTGGTTCGCGATGTCGTTGGCGATCTCGACCGTGTCCACGCGTACTATCGGCATCTGCAGTTGCGGTTTGAATGCGGTTGTTTATGCTCACTGCCCTTGCTGTCATCATTACGCAAGATTGTTGTCGCTCTCCGCACAGTGGCTACTTCTGCTGCTTTTTCGATACCGGGGTTGAGGCCATCGGCTGCTCCAATCGCGCAGTTACCATCGGCTGCAACATCTGGCTCGGCGGATGCTTCTTCTTCTTCTGCTTCTTCTTCTTCTGCTGCTGCTGGTCCGCACGGCGGCAATGGGTCTGCTACATGGTTCTCCTTGCCTGGACGGTGTAGAATGTCTAAGTCATATTACTGCAGCGTCAAAGCCCAGCGGTGTAAACGTCCTGCAGACTACTTCGCTGTCATCAGGCATTTAAGCACAACATGGTCCGCTACGATAGTAAACTTACGACCCTATAGGTGAGGTATAAAACGTCGAACTGCCCATACGACAGCCAAACACTCCAACTCCGAAATGTAGTACTTAGCTACCAGCGGGCTATTTACTTTTGAGGCATAGGCGACAGGTTGATCTCCATGCCGTTGATCTTGTGACAGTACTGCTCGTAGCCCCGTTTTCGATGCGTCAGTAGTCAGCTTAAACGGCAAGCAACTACACTACGGATTTTCGTCAGCAGTTTTACAGTTTTCGCTAGGCGTACCACTGCACATCGTTCTTCTCCCAGCTGCGGCAACGTACTCACGCCATGGCAGGTGGAGAGCAGAATAACGTTTTGTCCGCAGGCATCTCGGTACTTCAACTCTCGCTGCTAAAGTCCATCTTGACTTGCCGCTGCATCATCCAGTCTTCGCCAATAAGGAGCTCGTCACCTTGCCCGTACTTCCTCCACTCTCTGTCAACTCCCCATCTGTTAT
Organism: Phytophthora fragariaefolia; assembly: GCA_030267785.1. Classification (NCBI taxonomy): domain Eukaryota; phylum Oomycota; class Peronosporomycetes; order Peronosporales; family Peronosporaceae; genus Phytophthora; species Phytophthora fragariaefolia. Next base: position 4,133 of record BSXT01002932.1, read on the forward strand.
GCGGGCTGACACCCCCTCCTTGCTGCTCTTCCCTCAGGTTAGACCAACTACTGCTGGGCTGCTCTTCCCCAGACAGCTGCACCGCATCCGGCCATACGACCTTGCTGACTAGCTACGGCTGGTCGCACTCGCTTCCGATCCCGCTTGCTTCTTCGCTTGGCAGTCCAGCTGGTGGGGCTGGTGCCCTGGTCGAGGAGGGAGTGGTCCAGCGACAGTAGAGTCCCCGCCTCTACTGTCGTGGCCCATTTCCCGGCGCCACAGCTGCTGCTGCGTCTGCTGTGGTGCTTCCTCGGCTTGTTGCGGCAGCTGCTGCTGATGGTCGGGGTGCCTCTTCCTCACCAATGGCGGCGATGCGCACGGTGCATTATCTCCACCAGTCACCGCGCTAGCCACATTAGCTGCACTCGCTCTCCGCCTTTCGTTGGGCGATGGGCCTCGTGTCAGGTCCGTAGTGCACCGCAACTGCTCCTCGGCCGCCTCTGCGTCCTCGCCCTTGGTTCTGCCATCCGCCTCCGTAGCCGTGGCCTCCAGACCCATTTGGGTCGTGGTTCTGCCACCCACGTGTTACTGCAGGCGCGTGTCGTTGGACTTCGCCCTCAGCTCTCGCCTAGCGCTCTGCCTTTACCTCCAGCGCTCGTGCATTGGTCTTGGCGACCGCTGGCTTATTCGTCGGCTGACCACTAGCTTATGTGATTTTTCCCACTCCAACCATAGTCATTAGTGCTTGCAATACAGCCAATGAGAGTGGGTCCTTCTTCGTTGTTTCGGCCGATCCACTGACGGCTATCCCCCCAGACCTGTCATAGACAGGAGGCGAATTCTTGTCTCTCCCAACTCCTAGCCCCAATCAATTCGAACCGCCATTTCTACTTTCACCTCCTTTCGCTTACGGCTAGTGTCTTCGGCGCCAGGCACATCACAGTACCACTGCTTGGCTAAGCTCCAATCCATTATCCTCCGGTCTTCGCCGTACTCGCCATACTTGTCTTCTGGGTACTGAACGGCGTCTTCTAAGGTCCGTGGGTCTGTGCCGCTTGCCTGCGTTGCCATAACTTCATTGTTCATGTCGTTGAGAAACACTTCGAAGTACGTCTTTGCTGACACATTTTGCCGAACCCAATGTCCAGTAGGCTGAACGCGAGTTCACACAAGCGTTCACCCGGCTGCTGCACGCGCTTGGCTAGACTTTCTGCACCTGTTCCAGGTTGTCTCGGCGGTCATACCTGGTTCGCATCTGCTTGACCAAGAACACAACGTGCTGTCGCCCGGCTCCATGGTCTCTGTGAGCGAGGTGTACCACTTCTGAGCCTTCCCCTTTTAATGCTGGACCGCGCCATGGAACAACTTGCCCGCGTCCACGAATCGCTGCCCAAGTTTTCTTGTTTCATGACCTCCTCCAGGACCGAAGCCAGCCAAGCCTCGACCGACTCTCTCGGCTTCCCGCTGAAGTCATCCACCCTCAGTTCTTTGCATCGCGGCTTCTGATCGCGGACGGGCCCGACAACCGTTTGTGGCATCGGAGCTGCCATGGGCGTCGCGGCAACGAGTCGTTAGACCATACTGCGTTGCTGCTCGGAGGTCATGACGCCCCATCAGCTCATGTTGTATAAGTCGGCTGGTTGGTCTTCGTCTTCGTCATCATCTTGCTGCTGGTTCGAAGGCTCGGCGCTTGCAGGAGGTCCCTCAGAATGTGAATTTCTCGGGCGTCTGCCGCGATCGCTGCGCCTGCCGCGGTGCGCTTGATTGTTGCCTTCATCCTCTTCGCTGGTCGAAGAAGTACCGATGGAACTTGGCGCAGATAACGAGAAGCAGAATACGACCACAAGAGTGTATATTAAGTTACAGCGAGGACGGTGTGATGAACGACCGCGTGGACCGCCGCGGATGCCACCGCGAAGCCCAGCGCGATGACGATGACCAAGATCGTAGCGAGGACGGCGAAGATCGCAGAGAGGACAACGAGGACGGCAAGGACGACAACCGCGGCAGCGAGACGGACATTGAGGATTGAGTCAAGGGAGAGGCGCAGCCTTCGGCGTGAGGATTGTGGATGTGTGCCAAGCTTCACAAAGGCCAACGTACGGCTGAGATCACACGCTAGTGTTCGCCGCCAGACGCAGACGAAGATTGCAGCCGTCGCAGGAAGCTCACCTCGACTTTTGCTGGACGGAGCGCAAGCCGTTCACAGAAGAGTTACTGCTTCGGTCTGAAGCGGGTAACGTAATAAAGCTTGCTGTTGGTGTTGAATTAGCTGCTAGGTTGTGTGCTTAACAGTAGCCGAAGGGGGAGACATGCATCAGCAGCCCGCAAGGTGGCGCGTAACAGAGGCTAAAAGAGGTATCTGAAGTCCCGGTGGTAGACTATCCCACCTCGCCTGGCACCCACCACGCCCTCCTAGTGCCCTCGACGGTTGCGTCGTTGTGGACGGAGCACTCGGGCGGCCTTTAGTCGATGTGTATTTTCGGTGTTATTGTACCGGTCAAATGGGATCAGTCACCGACTTGACGAGATCATAATTTTTCTTCTAGACCGAATTTTTGAATGCGGTTTTCTTTAACTGAACGTCTGCTGAAAGATGCATGGATTTGACGAAAACGAGCATCTACCGATCAATCCCCACGGAGCTACAGCCCGCCCAAAAAATAACTGGCCAAAAGTCGATTTCTTCGTCTTGACGTAAAAGGATAGGTCGTGATCCCAGCTGGTTTCGGCAATATATTACGTGTAATTTATTTCACTGTAATATTTGGTACCTCCATAAAATCAGTTTCTGTCAAAATGAATTTTATGCACACAGAACCGCTCAGATACTACGCCTGTTCAGCACTGGAAAATGTAGTCCTCCACAGGAACCTTCTCCGCTGCGGCTTTAGCCTCGGCTTGGGCTTCTGCCTCGATGGCGCGACGCTTCTCCTGATCCTCCCGCACCTTCACGATGTACTCGTTCTCCTTCTTTTGCACCTTTCGGTACGCCCCTCTCCACCTGTGGCTTGTCACCTTGTTGAGCGAAGCCCCAAGCTTCACACCCAGGTCGGCCATTGACTTCGCTGGTGCGACAGCGATGCGGTTTTTCACGGCGCCCCATACCATCTCGATTGGCTGAAGTTCCGGGTTGTACGGGGGCGTGTAGAACAAGCGATGTCCGTACTCTCGGGCAATGATGTTGGCTGCGTAGTTGGTCTTGGGCTTGGCGACGGCTGCCAGCCTTAGCAGCAACGCGTTCCTGGTGTCCGTGCCCCATGGGATGCCGTGCTCGAGGAGCCAGCGTAGGATCCGCTTCTTCTTCCAGCCCTTCTTCGGCGCTGGTTTGATAATGCGCCGGTGGTAGCTTGCACCATCCATCGCTATGTTGCACTCGCCGTAGTCGCGCTGCAGCGTACAGCACAACTTCTCGAACCAGTCCTCGAACTTGTCGCTGTCGAAGTTGCCGTGGTAATCCTGGTCTTGGGACCCGTTCAGATCGGACTACCAGTACTTGAGCGAGTCCTTCACCCACGTGTCATGCAGCCCGCCGTTCTTACGGTACAACACACCCGCACCAACAATACAAAAGCTGCAGCCTTTACCACTTTTTGCGTAGCTGATACGATCCGCAGGGAGCCACGAACGAGAGGCAACATGGTGCTCGTTGACATAGCTCTCGTCCAGGAAAACTTCTGGCCTGAGGGGATTGCGGTGGTGGTCGCGGTTAACAACCTTCTTGAGCAGATACCCTTCGCGGAACTTGACCGTGCCGGCGGCGTCCGCCGCAATGTTGCGCTTCTGACCCACTGCGTACGAGAACCCCAGCCGCTTCACCACCCTTCGCATCGTACGCAGCGGAACAGTGAAATCTGCCAAATTTTGTAGCCCAGTGACGACATGAGCAGCGTTTGTGGGGTCCTGATTTAAATTACGGTCCAAAATGATTTTGCGGATTTCGGACCCGTAATGTTCAGCGGCTGTGTGGCGGCAATGCCCACGGGCGCCGAAGGTGCTCATGAAGAGCGGATCGTGGTGCTTGTTCCAGTGCGCCAGGACGAACCAAATGGTGCTGTACGCGTAGCCCGTGATTTTCTTGATCAGTTGGCGTAGCGTGCGTCCCGGGCGGCGGAGTCCTTGCGCCAATTCAGCCTTCAACTTGCGGTGAAGTCGGACAAGTTGATATTTTTCAGCGGCGGTGAGGAGGTGCTTCTGCATCGATAGTGAATCGAATAATAAATGGGTTTCAATGAACCAAGGACTGGCGGATGCGCCTGAGCACTGCGGAGCGAATGCCACTTGTTGCATTGTGATTGGCGTACCGGGTGACACATGAGGTAAATTTTCTAGCGACATATTTTCATTGTGACCGATCCCATTTGGCCAGCACAATAGTGTATATCTAGAGCGTCTAAACAGATTGTCCGTCAGGCACTGCGTTGTGGCGACAAGATAAGATTGACGTGCGAAGACGCAAGTAGGAGCACAAAACTAGGGTCGCTTACTTGGTGGTCATACAGGGGCTGACTGACACGGTCAGCCCCGAGGCAGAGCTGCAGCGGTGTTGATACAAGGTTTAGCCTTTGCGAGCACGGACTCGGGCAACGGAAGAGAGATGTGTGTTGACAGATAGAGAGGTGTTGGCGGAAGAGGCGAGAGAAGGAAGTGACTGACAGCAGAGAAGACGAGCAACAGAAGAAGCAGCAGCTGGCAGACAGAGATACTCATCAGCAGTAGCTGCAGTGATTACCTTACAATAGCTGCAGTAGTGAGTTGGCTGAGTTAGTTAAATGACGGTGACGGCACGAGCAACCGGGCAGCGCACAGCGCTTGCGCACCCAAGAGCAGCACGGCGCCAAGACGGAGTTCATTGCAGTCAGCATCCGCAGGTAGAAGCGTCGCACCAGCCCGAATGATACTGCGCACATCCAGGAACTTTCTTGCGTCTGAGTGGCGACAACAATGACGAGGAAGATGACACAGTAATGGTCAGCAGTGACGTCCGGATAGCAGCCGCCGGAGATGGCGGATCGGATGATGAGAGTAGCGCTCCTAGTTTTAGCATGTTCCGCAACGTGAACATGTTACCAACATGTGAAGTTGCTAACTGGTTGTGTTCAATTACGTGCTAACGAATTGACGCACGCTGGGTCTGCTTTAGCATTTGCTTTAGTCTCATTCTTCTTTACTCGTCATGGGAAGCAAGCTACTCGCATCACTGCGTTTTTCGAGAAGAGGCCTCGCTTATTAGAGAATTCTACTGCAACTCTACCTGCCCCCGTTAATCGTGATGAACCATGCCAGGATGCGAGCGTGTTGTGGTGCAATCAGAATGGGGTTGCTAAGAATGCGAAAGATTGTGGAGTAGCCCACTTTTTCCAGGTGATACGGCCGATCGACCCCCAAATCTATCCCGCGTAAAGCAGTTGTTGGAACGACCAGATTTGCTCCGGAGTTTACCTACGCTCGTAGAGGCCAATTTCAGCCTAAGCAGAAATCCTATTCGGCTCGGTGCATTGGGCAGATTTTACGATTCTCTCAATGTGATTGGTTTGATCGTTACCCTTGGTCATAATACTCTCCAAAGAAGGACGCAGCATACTATTTTTGTTTATCTCTCGAGAGAGGCGATAAGTGCAAAAGGCAATGTGAATGTTTACGCTCAGCCATAGGAATTATAATACTTTACGCTGGAACCAGCTGCGGTATAAGAGGCTGTAAACCTTCAAAGGATACAACTCAGCCAGTACTAAATGCAATGGTAATAGGATATCTGATATCTGCTTCCGGGTTTTAGCAACAGGGTTTATGATCGCTTCGTTGAATGGTTCGCAGTTTTATGCGAATTAGTATAACATCTAGAGCTGTTCCGCATGGATGCGCGACATCGATGAAAATGTATGACATCATTAAGCGACTGCATGAATTCACCCTAGCGTTAATTAAGCTATCACCTCTTCGTAGCTCTAAAAGTCGTGCTTCGACACGAAAAAGCTCTGAAATTTTAAAGAGTAGCAATATTAAATGGTTAGAGGAAATGCTAGTATGTTTGGGATTTATATTATGTGTTACAAATGCTAAATGGGGTGGGGTTTTGTTCAACTTCCAACATGTTACTTACCATGTATTTATCGCGACGAGTGCGGCCAGTTGTAGAAATTACATGAGTACCATTCCAAATTATTTGCAACTGGTTGCGATGATGTGCCGGTGAGCAGCGGAACGAGATGATCGTCATGGTAAGCGGGAAGTTTACGCGAGTTAAAATTTATTTGCACTACAACGGGGTAGCAAAAGTGGAAAACCTCAAGATGTCCTCGATTTCATGAACGAAGACTGTGATGTCCTTCGCTTATGTATTTCATCATTGGTGTCCGTGCAGGGTGAGGCATTCATTGTCGATTGATGCCAGTTTGGACGGGCGGCAAGATCGTGGGCTACGTCCTGGCCAAGATGTGCGTCGCTGGGGCTGGTCTGGCACGGGGACGAACAGAACTGACGTACCGCTGCTGCTAGTATGGAGGAGGAGCCACCCGCGCCGCACGACCATCACGTCGCTGGTGGTGTTGCGCACGCACCGCAAGCGCGGCCTGGTCACAACGCTTACGAAGGCGGCCCGTGCGTTGTATGTGCTAGAGAAAAAAGTAGATGTATGTGTGACAACTCCGTCGCACTCCATTAGCGCGTTGACGCCTTCACGCGTATTAGTGCAACCTCAGCAGCAGAATATCTTACGCAAAATGTGTAGTAGCTTACGCGGAATGTTACCAGTCGCCGACACGGGTAACATCACATGCAAAATACGCTTTAGCACGGGTATCAAGTATAGGCTACCCGGGGCACTTGCTCCGGGAGAGAACACAGGTCGAGTGAAATAGTGTCTCAAGCAGCAACGTGAAGAGTAAGGTTGTTGTTGGTAGATTGAAATCAGAAATAGTAGCAGAATTTGTGTGAGAGGGTGCCATACTGTTAGAGTTTAGAACTACGTGTCTTGTGGGTGAACATAAAATTGGACCTTAGTTCCTTGATAGGCCTGGAGACCCGTGAATCGATAGAATTTGGCGATGTCGCCTTCTTGTGGGCAATTGGTATTGCCGTCCCAGTCATCCCAGATACGGACAGCGCCAAGATCTTTGTAAATTTTGGCCTTTTGTTCGGTGTGGTTGTCTCGATAGATCTAGTGGCATAGTTCAGTATAAATAAGGGTTTGTTAGAATTTTTTTAGTAAAGATTGTAGACTGACCTTGTGTAAGTGCTCCAGAGAATGCTCCTCAGTGGCGTCGTAGAAGTGAAGTAGCCAAACTTGTTTGCCGTCCTTGTAGCGGGGTTACACATTCGGTCAACCTCCACATTAGTGCTACATGCACTAATGGATACATTCGGGTGGACCACATTGCAGTGTGGCCACCATTCATAGTAGGAAACAATACTATTGGCAGAAAGCAATAGATATCTGGCAATAAGGAGCATGAATTAGGACAGAGATTCTGCCAACGAGTGGTTGGCAGATCCTCTTTTTATAGATATCAGCTTTAAGAAGCAAAACCAAAGTTAACAATCAATTCAGTTCTCATTTCTACCAAAAGGGTTATTAATTGTCTTTATTTAGATTTAACTATACTTACATAGCTATGTATACTTAATCCTACACTACTAAGAGCGATGTCCAAATAAAAAAACACTTGTTTATTCAAGCCGATTTATTTTCGGAATGTTGCACGAAGGAAAAAGTGGGTACGCTTTTGCCGGTTTATAACTCGGTGAAAAGAAATTGATGCGGCGCCAATTTTTATTTAGTGGGGCTGGTTTATTCCAAAGAGCCACTCACATTTGACGACCCAGGGCGCAATGGCGAGGAGCGCCCCAGGCAGCGACGTGGGGCATGGTGACGCCGCGTTGGCCGTCTCCGGTGGTACAGCTGCCCAAGGCGAGCCTGTTGACGATAGGCAGGAGCGTGCAGCGGCGCCAGAAGCCATGCAGTGTGAGTATGAGACTGAGTGTGTTGCTTTATTTTGAAAATCTGATGATGGGCTCTCTATGAATGCTTTGAACAGTACTACTGGTTTCAAAGTTCCACCAGCACTTATGCACCATACTTGAGTGATGAAGGGGTCGAAGAGGAAGAACTGCTGCTACTGTGTCTTTTGCTGGTCGCAGTTGTCGTTGCGCTGAGCCAGATTGACGGAAGGTCAATTCGTCGCCCCGCAGGAAAAGTTATCGTCGTTCGCTCTGATTTCTTTTCGCGTCTTAAGGCCAATAGCTCTTTGAAAGCGTATCGTCGGACTGTTTGTTGTTCACCTGAGTCCTTTGACAAGCTCCAGGCGTTGCTGGGGCCGCTGTACTACCGCACGGGCTACCCGGTAAAAACACGCAGTAAACCTTCGATTATGGGCTGGTTGTGCTGTTGACCTACTATGGTAATGGCCGTGGCCAAGGTGGGGACGGTATTGGAGGAGCCGCAAACCAGTTGGGGATGTCAAGAACACCAGCGCTCCGATACATTCAGAAACTGGAAGAGCTTTTGTACGGAATGATGAATGATGTCGTCTACTTCCCGGGACCTACAGCGGACGCAGAGTGGGATGACATGGTCGATGGCTTTGCCGCACGTGGCGGAGATTTTCGGGATGTGGCGTATACTTTTGACGGGACTATAGTTCGTACTCGACGTCCAAGCGAACACTTGGTACGATTAAATTTATTTTTTAGTTTGTCCAATATTTGGCTAACCGCTTTGAATGATGGCTAACCGTTTGAATGTATGGCTAACTGCTTTGAATGATAGGGATTTTATGATAAGAGCGGCAAGCCTGCGTATAACTGTCTTGCTGCGATAGATGACCTCAACAAGTCCCGCTATATCGGCGTATTCAGCGGAAGCAACTCCAACCAATCCATGTGGAATCAATCGGAGGTTCTTGGAGCTCGCGCCCGGCATCTGTGTCCACCGGGGGTAAACTGACTGGGGGACTCTGGATTCAAGATCTGGCCATTCCGGATGGTGCCGTACGATGAACGAAAAGGCAAGTGCTTGACCCGCAAGCAGCGTTGGTGAGTAATACCACAAACTTTGTATGTGTCTCTTTATTGCTCAGATGTGATATAAAATCTCTTTTTTTTCTTTGCAGCTACAACTATCATCTATCCTCCACTAGGATTTTCGTCGAATGTGTATTCGGCAAGCTGAAAGCTCGCTTTAAAGTGATTCATGGTGTTGCTTATCAGCGCTCACATACCGCGAATGTCCGTATGATCTGTGTCGCTGTTTTTCTACACAATCCGCTGGTGGATATCGGTGACAAAGAGGAATTTGACTATACCCTGAACGATGACGAACGCGAACAGGCAAGAGTAGTGATGAACCAATACAATCAATACTGGGACAAAACCCAGGCTGAGGACGAGCTAGCTGAACGTAAGCGAGATTCCTATGCAAGCTACTTCTACGGCTACGATGCCGAAGAATAAAAGGCGGGGCGTTGGGCTGGACGGCTACGTTGTAACGCAACGTTTGACCCTTCAATTGTTTCATCATTTCCGTGAAGAGACCTACGGTCGTTTGCTGACTTTCCACGAAGTTTGCAGCTAAAGATCCAACAGTTTCCGTTCGTATGCGCTGTTGGATCTACGGCATACAAAGTGCAAGTTAAAACTTTGAACTCTCTTGTTATTGGTGATTGGAAGTCAAGTATAACCTTTGCAAACAAACACCAACAAAATTATCTGCTTGTATCGCGTGTTACATTCGGAAATGCTCTCGTAGCACTCCAATCATTTACAAACGAGATAGCAGCATTGTGATAGGTCACACGCACAATAACTAAGAGGAAGCGTAATACGCTAACCACAACAGACGCCTGGCGTCCCTGTTGTCTCCGATGCAAAAGGCCCTGCCTTATCGGTCTCCTTTAATACCGAGTATTAAATAGACTTGCACACTTGTAGGTTAGAGTAAAACTGACTTGTATTAATAACACTCACAAGTATCTATCTACTGCTTTCTATCTGCATACTGAAGCCCTGTCTAAACGGCGATCTCCCGCAGCGGTTGG
>BSXT01002933.1:0-11523 GCA_030267785.1 Phytophthora fragariaefolia
CTTTTAATATAAAAGTTAGCTTTGGATTGCATAAAACTGTGCCTTTTTGACAGAAAAGGGGTATGGTACTTACTGGTGTCGCGGAAGCCAAAAGCGGCAATCTGTATGCCGGCCCTACCAAGGGCTTAGAATTCGCAGTTGTTAGCACTTGCCTGTTCTACCTAGATGTCGCCCGAGCAACATATCTAAACAGTAGCTCTAAACTTCTAGTAGAAGCCGAGATATCGGCGAAAGTGTGGCGCCAAATCGATGGTCCTATCGATTTGGCGCGCACTGTAAGATGTAGCCAATCGATGCAGCGTATTTGAACAGCGCGACGCAGACCAGATTCGGACCAGATTGTGTATTTTACCGTTTCGCTACAGCCTCACACTCCTAAAAATGCCGAAAGGCCGAACTCGGATAAACGGCTCTGGGCGAAAGCCACCCAAGCACTGCCGCACCGCTGTATGTAACTACAAGAAGCTGGAGGTGATCAACTGGCATGCCAAGTTCGGCATGGAGTCCACGCTCTAACGCTTCTTCAGCCGCATTGCTGATGGAAAGCTCAGGGCATCGGCAAATCAAGTGTACAGGTCGTACCGCCATAGAGGAAGCGTGCAAAACAGCCAAGAATGGGGCCAGAAAGAAGAACCGCTCCTCTGGTGTTGCGACTTCGCTGAGCGCTGAGGCTGAGCAGGTTATAGTTCGGTAAGCACTGGTCAATCTTTTATTTACTACGGTTACTATAATTGTTAACAAATTATTGTTTAAACCCTTCTAGATGGATTAATGACTTACGAAATGAAGGTATTCCAGTTACTACTCTCATGCTTAAGGTTCAGGCACTTACAACAGCGATGGAGTAAGAAGTGGTCAGTTTTAAAGCGAGTAGCACGTGGCAGTTACTCTTTCAAAGGCGACATCGCTTGTCGATGAGATGTCGTACTCGGGAAGGCCAAGTAACACCTTTAGCTGCAAAGCAGATTGCGCAGGACTTTGCGGCCAAAATTAAAAACAAAATGGCTGAGCTCGGAGTGACAGCTGTATAATGCAGACCAAACGGCGGTATTTTACGAGTATTTGCCAAAAAAAACGATCAATGCTCGCGGGGAGAAAACAATTTGGGTGCGTGGGGGGAACAAGGACAAACAACGACTGACCGCCATGTTGTTGGCAGACTCAAGTGGGACAAAGTACCCACCAATGCTTGTCTACAAGTGCAATCTGTCCAAAGTTCCTCAGACAGCGGCAGAGAATATTCGTCAGCGTAATGGATTTAGCGTTGGAATGTGGCGAGATATGCAGTGCTTACAAACCGAAACAGGGATGCATATTTATTGCAATCCTAAAGGCTGGTTCAATGAAGATTTGGCAATTAATTTTCTACGACACTACTTTGCCCAGCGCGAGAACCCAAGCAAGCGCATTTTGTTATTATGGGACGATTTCAGCGGGCACTGGACCCCAGAAGTTAACTCATACGCCAAAAGCATAAATGTATTTCTGGAAAAGGTGCCTCCAAACTGCACAGCTGTATGTCAGCCAGCTGACATCGCATTGAATGAAGCCGCTAAAAGATAGGCTGCGTGGAATGTGGGTTACATCAATTCGTGAGCAGCTTCGCAACTGAGTCCCGGATCAGCCGTTTCCAATAACGGCCCAAGATCGCGTTTGATGGCGCATTGGATGCACAACACGTGGAACGATATTTCAGCGTCAACTATTTGTAACGGATTTGGATAAGGTGGTTATATTGAGAAATCGACCAGTACTGTAGTCGTTAGGGAGCCTTCCCCACTACGTGCCGATGGGGAAGGCGACGTGGTTCAGCTCTTGGAGGAGTCTGGCATTTTAGATACTGAGGTCGGCATCATCGACTTCGATGACGACTTCGATCAGTAGGCCGTAATATCTCTGAAAAATATGTACACATCGTTTATCTTACCGAAAGTTTACGAGGGCTCGCTACGGTTGAACTAGAGTACAAATCTGCAAATCTCTAATGCAGAAGTACCATGGCTGAAGCGCAGCCATGGCCGGGATAGTGAGCAATTGCGACGGGGTTTTGCCCACGCTAGGTTGATCACTGTGCGTCAGATATTTGGATCAGCTCCTAGGATTTTTCGGTACCAAGAAATGCTTTTTGACACAAGCAAGCACTGCTACAAATCTAACGCATGTAGTTAGTGTGCATGACGATTACGTCTATTGTGCCGTTTAGACAGATCGGCTCCATTGTGTAGCTAGTAGCTACAGTGATGACGAGCGTGTTGGCTACAAATACAACAAGATCTGTTGCTTCGAACCTTCGTACAGCAATCGCCTTTAGTGCACTTCATTAAAGGGATCGGTGTTATGAAAATCGAAAAATGTGTCAAAGGGGGCTATGTCAGCTAACTGGATACTGGTGGCTACAGGACAACCAACCATTGAGCCGTCTTTCGAAGATCCAATATCGTCCTGGAAATTAGTAGTAAGTTAGTACTAACTATTCTGAAAATGTCACGACTAAATTGATTAGTTGACTAATGCCAGCCCTTTCGCAGAATAGTTTTAGTACTAATAGTTTATGACTACTATTAGTACTAACGCTAATAACGAGTAGATTACTATTGAACCCTGCTTGTACTATCTCTGGCGGGTACATGCGCAAACTCAGGCCCACATCAGGCGGGGACTCCTGTACATGTATATGGTACTTGTTGAAGTACATGTAGTACTAGTCCGTTCCAGAACTATTGACAGGTACTACTATGCGGCTTGTTCCAAAACTACAAGAGCGGGCAGAAACGATGCTGGTATAGCAGAGCATTTGATGCTGAGGGGAAGTCGTCCCTCCCGAGCCAACTTCGACTTCGACATGTGTCGAATCTTGAATGTGTTGTCGCCGTCAGCGGCAACACAGTCGTCCATCACGCATTGTAGTGTCAGAAAGCCCGCGTTCAGAGCTTCAGGAGGCAGCTCGTTGAACGCCACCTTCGCGTTCGCGACGAGCTCGTCCAGTGTGCGTGCCACCATGCGTTGTTGGCGTACCTGGAGTGCGTTAAAAACAGCAAGGTCCAGCACGTTCATGTCAGGGCTATTCGGCGGCTGAAAATTCAAGCGTACGTTGCACCCTGAGGCCACCACGGCCTGCGTCCACGCCGCATCATCGGGTGGAATGCGGGGAGAGGCGTTATCTTGCTGCACGACGATGCGCATCCCTTCATTCGCACCAGGAAACTTTTCCTGGATCGCGGGAAGCACCTTCTCGATCAACATCTTGCGGTAGGAAGTTTTGCTGACAGACACTGCACAGGGCACCATAGTTCCAACAGGACGATTGCGGCTGCTGCGCTTGGCAGGTTGATGCGTTAAGAACGCCCATACCCCGATCTTGCCATCGAAGAACCGCCCCGTGACTGGGTCGTGCCTCGGCCGCGCGACGGCCGCTAAAATCATCACCTTGGGGATGTGCCGCTTGCTCTTGAGTCGGTGAGAAGACTTCGGCTCGTCGGGGAGCAAGATGTAGCGGCGCTTCACCTTGCTTAGATAGAAAAGCTTTTCATCTACATGCACCACGTCTTCCATGGCACTGAAGAGATGCGTTTGGGCATCTACGTGCGCCACGCTAAATGCGACCCGGTGCTGCTTGTTCGTCTCGGAAAGCATGGGCTTGGCAACGGAGGTCTCCACGCAAAGGTTCCCGCTTCGTAGTTTGCGAAACAGCGTGGTTGGCGGAAGGAAGCAAGCTTGAGCGGCTGCACGGACAGTGTCGCGATTTATCGGATCGACCGCTCGCAGCCGCTCAAGCTGCCTTGATCGGTCAGCCTGCGGATGCCCCGTACTGCCCATTCTCGGCAGGGATGAATACACCCCCGTGCGCTCGTAGTTGGCGACAGCACGTCGCCACACGCGTCTAACCGTCTGGGGTGACACCAAAAAGGCTTCGGCGACAGCAGAGAGAGCGCCGCGCCGTAAGATTCCAGCCGAGGCTTTGTGAAGCAGAGCGGACACGAAGAGGGCGCGGTCGTTGTCCGAAAGGTTCTTGACTTGGGGGCGGTTAGAGGAGGCAATGTTGGGGCGGGGCATCGGTGCTTCTTTTGGCGGTAAATTGGGAGAGGTGGGGCGAAATCTAAAGTGACAACCAGCCAGACCAAGGTGTGCGCAGCTCTCAAACGGATCTGTTGGCGCCAATTTTTCGAGTTACGAGAAGCTCTACACACCAGTGAAATTGGCGCGCTGAGGTGGATCTATTGCAGCCTATTGGATGCGTCTGCTGCGAATTTTATCCAATTGCAAAGCAAAAAATGCGAACCTGTCAATAGTTCTGGAACAGGCAAATAATAGTACTAGTTTCACTATGGGCAACCTCCCCAGATCGTTCACTACTAGTAGTGTACTACGTAGTACAGAAGTCCCCGCCAGATTTTCCCCTGTGATCAGCTACAGTATGCACCTCGCAAGGATTGTACGTAGATGCTCAAGATTTGCACTAGCCGTCAACAGGATGTACTGAGTTAGATGTGTCCAAGAGGTCGGTTAACAGGCATTAACGTAGAGGACAGTGTCGTTAGATACATTGCAGGACTACCTCAGCAAAAGATATTCATTTTCACAGCTTTGTAATGGGCGTCAGAAACGATTAGAAACATTCGGGCATTGTCAGCCGGATGGTCATTCGCCGCCAAGCATTACATGTACCTGTACTACATGTAACTCAATACATGCGCATCTATGTCAACCCCTTGAGAAACTTTAAACCTTGCCGTGTTTATTATTCCCACTGTCGTAAATCTAGCGGGGACGACTGTACTGCTGCTGCCAGTCCCACTTGGCACACAGCCCACTGGGCTGTCTCGAGAACCTGGGCAGCCCAGGTTCTCGAGACTATCAAGTTTAGAGCAGGGTCAGATCGGAGCCGGCGAAGGCAAGACCACGTTGCGGTCCGTACGACTTGAAGATGCTCGAACCGCATTTGTGAGCTCAGACAGGCAGGAAGTCCTCCACGGTGGCGTTCAGAAAACTTTCGATTTCTATGATCCGATCGTAGCGGTTCTGGCGGTAAACCTGCAGACCGCAAGCTGCGAGACAATTTGAAGGCAAGACCGCGTCGTATCGATAAGCTGTTTGGCTTCATGGCAGCCTTCAATGTGTGGCGACTAGCTTTTCCTGGTATAGTCGCGTTGCACGAACTTATCAACCACGCATCCTCAAGTTTTGCAGCTCACCTTGTGAATTGCAGAGGCGTTCGGGGAGAAGAGCTGATCAGCGTCGCTACAAAAAAGCCATCCTGCACTCCAGGAGCTGAGGAAGGGCTCGGATACACTGCAATCGAGGCGAAGCGATCCGATCCACACACAGCCTGAACCGGCTTCAGTGATTGGGGTTGTTCAGCTCTGAGACGCGCGAACGGATCGAAAGTTCCCGATCCTTCAATTGAACGAGCATCGCCTCCTTTAATTGCATACAGTGCTCCTTCCTTGCCTGCTCATGGACGCGCGCGCCATACAAACTACTATCTCTGAACTCTACTGACGGACTCTGTAACAGCATATTTCTCCGTCATCGCGAAAAAATCAAGCGCAGGGCTGCACGATCCGCGGCGTGTGAGTGCCTCGCTTCGTAGAGCGCGTGACGGGGTCCATTCGTCCCGCCGTGAACACTTTCCGAGTTGTTTGCCAGCGTTACCTGCCCCCCGTGTTCAGTCGTGTCGTTCGTTCGGTCCGCCACCTTAGCAGGAGTTGGCTTAGACCATCACGACCGAACAACCGCTGCGAAGATCCTTGCTGTCTGCTGAAAGCTAGCTCTTCGTTAGTACTCTTCAATCGACGCTATGCCACGCAGGTCGTCGCCTTCGGTGCCGCACAAGGCCTCGGTCAGCTCCACCACATCAACGTAAGTGGTACTTTCGTCTACTTGCAAGTGCCGGTAGCTTTCTGAAGTTTGTAACGGCGAACTGTTGCGGAGAAGCTTTGGTTCATTTCGGTGCTCGTCTGGTGCTAACGAAGGTCTTATGACTCAAATGCAGATACCGACCTGGCAAGCTCCAGTTTCCTCTTCCCGATGGCTATTTCCCCCCGGTGAGCCTATCACTGACGCAGGTGCAGCAGTACCAGGCCCAAGTGGAGGAAATGGTGACCAAGGGGATGGAGTCCTGCTTGGATCACGAGTCTAGAGTCGCCGGCTTCGGGCTGATTGATGAGAGGCGTTGGCAGGAGATCGCGCGCGATGGAGACCTATCGATCTGCCGCCGCAAGCAGGGTGCCATCACAGTCACGCGCACTTTTGGAACGGTCATGGGCGACTTTCGCCGGTTTGTGGACTTCTTTTCGTCCGAGACATCGGAGCAACTTTTCGCGTGGAACCAGTTCTTTTTCGGCTGCGCGGTTGACGCTGTCGTGCTGTGCAAAATGGACTTGGATAAATCCGAGAACCAGGCATCGCTAGGCATCAAATGGACCTGTCTTCAGCCTTCAGTACTCACACGTAAGCGCGACGAGTGCTTCCTCGAGTACATCGTCTTCAAGAAGGATGACCAGGGCCGCGACGCTGCAGTGATAGTACGTAAGTCCGTTGACATCCCAGAATGCCCGCCCCTGCCGCATGAGCTGAAGACAAAGCGCGAGAACGCCACCACCACCCTGGTTGTTCGTGCATCGGATTCCCACCCGAATGTCACCCAAGTTTTTATGCTCAGCGAGTGCGAGAACAAGGGACTAACTTCTTCGACGAAGTACTGCAAGAAGCTTTTGAAAGCTCTAAATGAGGTGTCTCTTTCGGCGGACGCCAAACGTATCGCCACGACTATTAACACACCTGGGTTCGTGGAGCAGTCTCGGAGGGGCGAGCCGCAGGGTTTTGGAGACAACATTAAACCGTGGGTGCCCACTGGTATCCGCAATAGCTGTACCAGTTGCACACGGCCATTCCGTACTGGCCACAGACGCCGTCATTGCCAGCTCTGCGGGGATGTCTTCTGCTCCAAATGCCTCGTTCGACGCCCGGGTATTCGACAGGAGAAGAGCGCATTCGCAAACTACATCGCGATGACCAACCAAAGGACGTTTCGTGTGGCGCAGGCGCTGTACTGCAAAGTGTGTATTACCCGTTCACGTGAAGAGGACGCGGAAACTCTACAGGAGCAGACCGAGGGAGCTCGCCGCTCGTTGGAGTCTTCGAAGTCAGTGCCTCGACGTTCCTCAATGGAATCCTCCACGCAACCACGAAGCTCTCGCTGCTCGACTCCGACTTCTTCAGTGAAACGTAGCTCGCTGACTCAACAGCCCGAAGTGTCACGACGCAGCGCTACTTGGATCGAGGAGAACCGCACTTCGTGGTGGTCTGAGCACGACTCCGAGACAGGCAGCTGGAAGTCGGGGTCTGACCGATTCAGCAACCTATCGCGTAACTACAGCGGTGCTCCCACCGCCAGGTCGTCGCTGAGCTCGGACTATTCTCTTGGCAGAAACTCCTTCGTGGCAGTGCAGTCTCTCCAAACTCCGCGCGAGATCGATGCGGAACGCGAAGACGACCGCATTGACGAACGGCGCTCCAGCATTTATGAAGTGATCGACACGAAGGATATGTTGCCCGAGTCGGAGTTTCAAAAGCAGCTACGAGGCAAGCACTCCACGGTCTCGGAATCGACGGATGACATGTCCGATGACGACTTCTTCCCCGACACTGCTCGTGCTCGATACACATCGACTCCCGTTGCACCAAACTTCGTACCCCCACGTACAGGCCGGCGCACGCGTAGCACCGACCAAGGCGAGAACACCAGCTCAGCGAGGTCATTGGACCAGTGCCTCGCCGAGCAGAATGAACTTCTGCAGCAGGTGCTAACTGCCAGTCGCGCTTACAGCGCGGACCCCCAGACAGTCGCCCACTCCTCGTCCTTCAACAGCAGCAGCAGCATCAACGAAGACGACGACGACGATAGCCACGACGATGGCGTTTATGAGCTGTGATACACTTTGTCCTAGTGTAGACAGAGACACCATCGCGAAAGTAGCGATGCAGTATTAGATAGTAAGCCACTCTGTCACTACGCCGAGTACACCGACGATGTCCATAGATGCATATACATGCCGAATTCATTAAAGCTTGTTGCTAAAAAACCACGATGCACTGCACTACCCACTGCATCATGCAGTGGGTAGTCCCAGCAGCCAGCTTGTTGACATCATTCCTTTCACATCAAGGAACTCACATAAGCATCTTGGTGTACTAACGCGCGGTGCTGCTCGCCATGAAAAGCATGAACACCTGTGGTGCCACCACTGGTGGTGCCTTGCCCATTTCATGGCAAGGTGATCACGGCGGAAAGGTCGAGTCAAGAGCGTGGTTCGACCGACGACTGAAGATGAGTGCCACGTTTGCTTGGCGCATGTGTACATGAGGCAGAAGATGACGCCCATGCTTGCACTGCTGCGTGGCCAACTTGACGCCGCATCTTGAGGACAAATCCTAGTAGGCGAGGGAGGGTATCATGCCATCTCCTGGATCATCCAAGAGCGTGGCGGCCATCTGTCCTCTTCTCATCGCCACCTGCGTGCGCGACCACCTCTAACTTGGTAGCACATCAGCATTACTCGACTTGCGTGGCCTCTGCGATGGCCTCTACCCAGCCGTAAGCCCCCTCCCCCTCCTCTTCGACTGCATTGCTCCGACATTGACCATTATTGCTTCTGCTCCAGGGCCATGTTTGCTGCCACCGCCACCAAGGTGAACGCGTTCCCCGTGTATGACGATTATTTCCCGGATGTGCATCTATCGGAGCTCCAGGTGCTTGAGCTGCAGGAGAAGATGATGCTGGCGGTGAAGAATGCGCTGGCCGACTACGACATGCACGAGGCCATGGGTCCTAGTCCGAGCTACGGCAAAGGGTGGAAGACGTTGGGCTCTGTCGCCGACCTCACCACTGTGCGACAGACTGGGGACGCTTCTAGGTGCCAATGCCGCATCTTCGGTCGTATCCGCGGCGACTACCGCAACTTTATCAACTTCTTCTACTCAGAGAACTCGAGTCAGCTCTTCGCCTGGAACCAGTTCATGTACGGCAATGCCGTGGACGCCGCCGTGCTGAAAAACATCCACACGAGCGAGTCGGGCAAGCCGCATCTGTATCTTGGCATCAAGTGGACGTGTCTGCAGCCGTTTGCGCTCGTCAAGAAGCGTGACACCTGCTTTCTCGAGTACATGGCTTTCACAAAGGACCTCCGGGGTCGAGACATTGGCGTGCGCGTGAACATGCCGCTCACGTTGCCCGAGTGTCCACCGCTGCCCAATAAAATGAAGACCAAGCGGATGCAGATGCTGATCGTGTCCATTGTGCGCCCAACGGAAGGTGATCCGAAATCAACAGAGCTCTTCCTTATGAGTCAAAACGACTTTGCAGGATTCGCTGTGCCGGGCTTCTACTTCAAGAGGCTGATGAGCAAGTTGAACGACATGGCCATGTATGTGGAAGCCAAGCTCATCTTGATTCACGGTATGATGAAGCGGAGTTGCTGGGTGGACAAGAAGTCTCGCTTAGAGTGTCGTCTGTGCTCGCGCGGTTTCTCCACCACACGCAGACGTCAGCACTGCCGGCTGTGTGGCGAGGTCTTTTGCAAACAATGCTTAGTTCACCGCGGTGCACGGGAAGGCGAGGAAGATGGCCACAACACACAACGGACTTTCAACGTTGTTCAGACAAAGTTCTGCCGTGAGTGTGTTGCCAAGGTTCGCGATTTGGATGCGACGCTGTTAGCACCGGGAAAGCATAACACCGGGGACAAGCCGAACGGACTGAGCATGTTCACAGACTCCACGGCATCTACGAAGCCTGACGGTGAGAACACTTCTCTTAGGTCGTATGATGCTGAAGATCTGCGCATCTTACCCAGCTCCTCGTCAGATTCTGAACTGCTTGAAACGATTCGGTCGTCCGGCGAACGTGATGATGACTTTGTAGATGATGACGAGCGTAGCAACGCGGATGGAAGCAGCAGGGCAGGACCCTCGATCGGCGTGGACATGTCGAACCTCATGTCGGCCTCCCAAATGATGCGTCGCATTAACGCTGGGGCCTTCAGCAAAGAAAACTCCACCAACTATGAGCTCACCACCCCCACCACGACAACTCCGAGGCGCACTCTTATCCAGTGTATCGCCGAGCAAGAGGAGCTTTTGAGGAGATTGATGCTTGCTGCACAAGATAGGACCCAATCATGAGACTGCCCCACAGGAGTTCCTGCCACATTTACTATCCTAGGATACCACTACAAATAATGAACAGTCGGGCAACGATTCAAGATCAACTATTTTTCGAGCTCGACAAGCTTTGCTACATGCATTACAGACAAACCTCTCGAGATCGATATCCCAATCAGTAATACGTCCCTAACACTGATAAAATGTGGACGGACAAAAGGGCTCCACATACAAATCTAAGTAAATTCTGACCTCTATCCAATATATATGAATAGTATAATAATACGAGGAGCCCAAATATTGATACTCAGAGGTGCTTAACTGTGGCAACTGACCATTTGGAGAAGCACGGTCAAAGAAATTTAGCAGACACCTGACATCTTGGGCCTTTCTCCTCACACCAGGAGACCCAGCTTGCCAGCACAGAATCGAGCTCTGGAAAGCGCACTTGGCGGCGGGTCTTCATGGCAAGCAGCTCAGTTGGAAGTGATCTAGATGCTTCTTTTGTTTGACTTGCGACGGTCGGCGTGGGAGCTTGAGCACATCATAGGCCCAATCGGAGAGCTCCGTCTGTAAATCGACGGATTTTCCTTGCGGTGACGGCATATCTGCAACCGCTGGGCGTTTGTGAGCGTGATACGAGACCGGGAGCACTTGGGTTGGGACGTCATCGTGAGCTGAGGAGAAGCTGTTGTGAAATGCGCCAGTCAATTGAAAAACTATTGTAACTTACCAACAAATGGACACAACTCTCAGTAACAATACCTCCGAGTAACAATAAAAAGTGGGTTCCCGACCCTATCTGTACCGTATCGTCGTAGTCCTATTAATAGGCGTCATTTACTGCTAAGGGTCACCATCAAACTGACCAATCAGAGTCCGTGGTTCTATCGCAGATGGTCCTGTTACTTACTCTGTCGACCTCATCTACAGTATTTTAAGCCTAGACACAGGTAAAATCACCCATACCGCAATCAGCGCGACCATGGGCCGTACTCGGATCAATGGCCAAGGCAAGAAGCGCAAGTCCTATCAGTGGGCATCCATCCGTAGCGTACTCCCACAAGCAGGAGATCTTAAACTACATAGAGTCCGGTCACAATCTACATGAAACTATGGAGGAATTCTATGGCAAGTTACAGCGAAAAGATCTTCGTAGTAAAAAGAAACAGATTAATAAGTGGATGCATCAAACATTGAAGTTGAGCGGCTGCGAGCTCTACTTACGGAAGAACGGTTCATATGAACACCTCCAAACCGAGTTGATATTACGGAATGGATATCAATAAGCTGGGGTGACCTATCTATCGAGACAATTGTGAGCGGATTCGCCAAAGTGGGTATTTTAACTGACACGCGTGT
>BSXT01002934.1:0-10274 GCA_030267785.1 Phytophthora fragariaefolia
GAGGAGAGGCTCGCCCTCTCTTCCAACGTAGCTGTTCACGTGGAGTTTCAACGACTCCACGCGCGGTGTGGACGGAGTCGACACCGTAGCGCGAGCAGCGATCTCGCGCTGTTCCTTCATGATGAACCCCAGAGCAACTCCGTGTTGCTCTGTCGGCGATAGCGTACGCAACATCGTCGCTACCGCAGCTTCTCCAATGACTGTACACAGTCGTTGGAGCGCCTCCCATTCTGGGTCCGCCAGGTGGGGGCAGGCTTCGCGTGCAACATGCGTTGCAGGCGTGTTCGGTCGTTGGACGGACTACAAAGTGCTACCAGGTGCAGTGGGTTTACTTAGCTCACTACTTTAGCTTACACGTGTAGGAAGAAGCGTAGGTGTATTCATATTAGGTGAAGTATACTTAGCTTTGTAAGTATAGTTAAATCTAAATAAAGACTTATTAATAACCTTTTGGTAGAAAATGAGAACTGAATTTGAATGTTAACCTTGACCTTGCCTCCTAAAACTGATATCTATAAAGAGAGGATCTGCCAACGAGTGGTTGGCAGAATCTCTGTCCTAATGCATGCTCCTTATTGGCAGATGTCTGTTGCTTTCTGCCAATCGTAGTGCTTCCAACTATGAATGATGACCACACTGCATGTGGCCCACCTGAATATATTCATTAGTGCGTGTTGCACTAATGTGGAGGTTGACCGAATGTGTAGCCCCGCTACATCAGCTGCATACGACGAGAATGGATGGCGCTGCGCCAGGATTTAGTGGCAGCTACAGAGGCCAACCCCTTCCCCCGTATGCTCGTACACCCGTCCCTAGATGTGATATCGGCAGCTTCGTCATCATGGGCTTCGAGAAGGCGCTTCAGGCGAGCGCTACAGTCCATATTCACTCTCAAATTTAAGAGGGGGGGTGTTTGCACTGTGCCGTGTACAGTGCTCGGATATGGCGAAACGGTAAATAGCAGTGGTAGCCGGGGCGTAAATTTCACGCCCTGTTAGAAAGGTCAATGGAGAGGAAGACTGGCGGTGACGAAGCGAGGTGAAGCTGGAGAAGACGGTTGCGACCGGCGAGGTCAGTTGAAAAGTGATTGATGCGGGGAATGAGAAAACTAAACAAACTAACCACGAGCTGCTGCTATCCTGCAGCCCTCCAGCGGTCCTCCTGCTGCCGCTCCACATGCACCCACCAGCACCATCCCTTTGGTCCCCGCACTTCGATCGCTATTGCACTTCAACAATGACTCGAGATGATGGCTCTAGACTTTGATGTCTCGTGCCCACCACTGTCCTCGTCTGCCAGTGGTAGCGCAACGTTCAGCGAACTAGTTCGTCGCTTGTTGGTGGTCGCCCAACCCACCCACTCGACGAACCCCTAGGAAGTACTCGAACTTCGTCTTGCCGAGCGGTTTGGTGAAGTGATCCGCAACCATTTCGCTGGTCGGGCAGTACCGCACGTACACGAGCACATCTCGGACCTTTTCCTTGAGCCAGTGGTACTTGGCGTCGATGTGACGAGACCGTTGAGTGACTCCTTTGCTTTCTGCCAGGTGCTGTGCGCCTTGGTTGTCTTCCATGACAACGATCTCATCCATTACCACGCCAATATCTTTTAGCACCAATA
Organism: Phytophthora fragariaefolia; assembly: GCA_030267785.1. NCBI lineage: Eukaryota > Oomycota > Peronosporomycetes > Peronosporales > Peronosporaceae > Phytophthora > Phytophthora fragariaefolia. The sequence goes on from BSXT01002934.1 coordinate 1,621, forward strand.
CATTTCTGTACTTCAGTCGTCATCGCGATGTACTCAGCCTCTGTCGAGGACAGAGCCACCATACTCTGCTTCTTCGAGCCCCAATCAACAAGATTGCCATTATAGTAGATCGCGTATCCACTCGACGACTTGCGCTCTCGCTCAACAGCAAAAGCCGCGTCACAGTAGACCACAAGTCCTTCGTGGCGGCCGCTGTTGTTGCCCTTGAACACGAGCCCGTGGTTGCACGTTCCGTTCAGGTAACGAAATACACGTTCAACACCTTTGTCCACTGCAGCAGTAGGGCCCTCCGTCTCTTGTACCAGCAATCGCACAGCTGTTGATAAGTCCGGCCGAGTTAGCACGCACAATTAGAGCAAAGCGCCAAGCGCTGGTCGAGGCTTGAACTCGCAGAGATCCTGCAGTGCGTACAATTGGTTCCTGTAGTTCTCCTCCATTGGGGTTGAGCACGAGTGACGTTTACTCATTCCACACCGCTTGAGAATTGTGGACGCGCATTTGTTCTGGCAGACGCGAACCTCGTCACCAGCCGCAGACCACTGCAACTCTAGACCCAGAAAGTAGTTCATCTCGTCAAAGTTGTTGACCTCGTAGGTGTTCTCTACTTCGAGCTTGAACGCAGCTAGCGCGCCGTCATCAGTGCCGAACACCAACATGTCGTCGAAGTAAATAAGCACAATCATCAGATCGTCATTGTCGATCGTCACGAACAAACAAGCGTCAGCTTTTCCCTGGATAAAGCCACAGCCAAGTAGAAAAGTAGTCAAATTCTCGTACCATGCCCTCGAGGCTGCTTCAGTCCGTTTATGCACGTCCCAGAAGCCACACATTTCCGTCAGCGTTCTCGTAGCCTTTCAGCGGCTCCAGGTAAATTTCTTCTTGGAGCTCCGAGTTGAGAAACGCCGTTTTGATGTCAAGCTGTAGACGCTTCATGCGTCGGCCCACAACGACAGCAAGCACCAGACGAACGGTGCTGTGGCGCACCACTGGCTAAACGTCTCTGTGTAGTCGTCACCAAATCGCTGACTGAAGCCTTTAGAGACCACACGAGCCTTGAACTTGTCGAGACTCCCATCCTGATTGGTCTTCATCTTGAAAACCCACTTAGACTTGACTGCACTGTGACCTGGCGGCAGCGGCACCTCGACCAAAGTGTCGTTATCCAGAAGTCTCTGGATCCCAGTATCCATGGCATCCTCCCACTCGCGACGAAACTCGTTGCGGCGAACCTCGAACACATTGAGTGGCTCAAAACCCAGTGCCCAAACGTCGATTTCGCTTGGAGTCAATTCTCGATAGATGTAGTCATCCTGTGCATTGGTACCATCGAAGCGGACTGCAGCCGTGCGCTCTTCGATCATGTTGCACACCTCATGCATAGTCAAATGAGACGCTTCGAAGTCCAGACGTCGTTGGCTGGGCTTCGGGATTCGGCTTGACCGACGCGGTGGTGGAATCGATTTCTCTCGACGCGGGTCTCCTCGAGCTCGCGGATTCGGACGCGCTGCTCCCACTGGTTCAGTATGCTCGATTGAACTCGAACATTGTGTCAGCTGCTGCTCGAAGTCTGCAGGACTCATGGCTACATCGTCGTTTTCATTTGTCTCCAGAAGCAAGCGCCGTTCGCTGCTGATGAACGGTTCTTCCTGCACACCATCGAGGACAGTCGAGATTCGAACGTCTTCTTCGTCGACTGTAGGCAAGAATTGGTCTTCGTAAAACACCACAGTTCGAGCTGGGATCGTCTCACCTGCGCCGTTGTGCGGAATGTGCACCAGGTAGGCACCTCCAGTGGCATATCCAATGAAGCTCCGCTGCGAGTCTTCGTATCCAACTTCTTGCGGTGCTCTTTCGTCACCAAGGCTTGCACTTTGCAACCAAAGACGCGCAAATTGCTGATGTCTGGTGGCGACCCGAGGAGAGCCTCCATCAGCGTCTTTCCATCTAGCACCTTTGTCGGGCAGCGGTTCCTGATGTATGCTGCGCACACCACAGCATCAGCTCAGTATGCCATCGGCAGGTTGGCCTCCAGCATAATCGAGCGAGCCATCTTGACAATGACTCGATTGCCACGCTCGACCTTGCCGTTCTGTTGAGGAGAATACGGCGTTGAAAACTCCTGGACGATCTCCTTCTTCTTACAGTAGGCCGCCAATACTCTGCCGGCGTATTCTGCAGCATTGTCAGACTTGAGAAACGCCACGCGATAACTGGGAGTATAGGCTTTCATCCTGGCGATGCAGTCCTTGACAGCGTCAAGCTGCGCCTGCGAGCTCTTATCCCTGAGTGGATAAGCCATCTCCAAGTGGAAAGGTTCCACAACGATGTTCGCCATGCCGGTCTAACCCTCACGCGCTTTGACCTGCATCGGAACCACGTAGTCGATGGCTAACAGCGTCTGGTGCTTCTTCAGCACTCGCTTGGGTTTTTCAGAGTACGGCTTCTGCGCGAGCTATCCACTCACACACGTTGGGCACGACTGGTTCCCGTTCCCTTGCCGCGGCATTTTCAGGTCGTCCAGCAACTGGTGAACACTGCACCTGTTGAGATGTCCCAGCCTTCTGTGCCAGGTCTCCACGTGAGTCGTCTCGCTCGTCATCATGGCTGCGGGCTCTACTACTTCGCTCACAGCTTCCACTACGTACATGGGCTGATCCAGCCGCGATGCCAACAGTGTAACTCCATTTGGTGAGCGAATTGTACACGAAGAACCAGTGAAAGCGACGGTCATGCCACGGCGCGATGCAGCGGCGACTGAGACCAAATTTCGGGCCAGTCCCTTCACAAACAGTACTTCGTGAAGTACGCATATTTCACGGCTGTTTTTCAGTAGCGGGGCCTTGCCAATTGCCGTCGCCACCAAGTTAACACCAGACGCAACAGTTAGCACGCGTGGCTCCTCTAGCGTGCACACATTGGTCAGGTTGTCCAGATGACCAGTCATGTGGCTTGTGGCTCCGCTGTCCACAATCCATTCCCTCTTGTTATCACACAGGTCTTCGACCACGTTGAAGGCCATGCTCGCAGCTTCGGGCTTCGGTTGAACGCGCTCGCTCTTGCATTCGCGAGCGAAATGCCCCAACTTGTTGCAGTTGTAGCACTTGGCCTTGGACATGTCGCGCTTCTTCGTGAACTTGCCGACCTTTTTGCTGTGAGCGTGCTCAGCACTGAAAGCAGCGGCCGTATTGCCACCACTCGAACCACTTGACTTGCGATTCTTCTGCTGGTCGCGACGGATGGCCTCAGCTTGGCACCTCTGGATCATCAGCTTGAACGCTGTACAGCCTTCCAGCGCACCGACGAAGCCGTTCCACGCAGGTCCAAGACTTTGCATGAAATTCTGCCTCTCCTCGTCATCAGCGACGACCACGTGCTGCTCCTGCAGCTCGTCCAGTACACGTTGTTGATGTGGTCCAACATGGACTCATCACCGTCGAGATCCGTCCATATACTCGCGCTTAGCTACGCCGACACTCGCACTGCACTTGACGTTGTTGGTCAGGCGGTGGTGGCGCAGCATGACCAGCGGATGACCCAGCAGGTACACCTCACCAGCCATCTTTTCGGTCAGCGCGGAGAGAATGATTGGCGAAGCCATCTTCTGCTTCATCACGAGATCACGCAGCGGTGTGGTCAGGTGTCTGCGGCGCCCCAGACGCCAATGACGTCCCAACGCTGGCAGTCTCGGCCTTGAGGTCTGCTTCCTCAGGCGTAGGAAGCTGTACCGCGTCCCAGAGACCCTTGAACTCGAGTACCAGCTTGACTTGAGTGCCCCAAGCTGGGAAGCCGGTTCCGTTGAACTGCTTGAGCTTGGTCGTGAAGGTCGACGTCATAGCCGAGGGTGTTAGAAAAGACGATGGAGAGGAAGCCTGGCGGTGACGAAGCGAGGTGAAGCTGGAGAAGACGGTTGCGACCGGCGAGGTCAGTTGAAAAGTGATTGATGCGGGGAATGGAAAAACTAAACAAACTAACCACGAGCTGCTGCTATCTTGCAGCCCTCCAGCGGTCCTCCTGCTGCCGCTCCACATGCACCCACCAGCACCTTCCCTTTGGTCCCCGCACTTCGATCGCTATTGCACTTCAACAATGACTCGAGATGATGGCTCTAGACTTTGATGTCTCGAGCCCACCACTGTCCTCGTCTGCCAGTGGTAGCGCAACGTTCAGCGAACAAGTTCGTCGCTTGTTGGTGGTCGCCCAACACGCCATTTACCGGGTACCGTTTACGGTGCACCGCTAGAGATGTTTTAATAACCCCACTACTGTACCGGGTACTCTTGGCTTTGAGCACTGACGATTGAATACTACAATGGAGGTTTTATTAGTATTCACAGGTATCCTGCGGATCTGACATTTGTCGGATTGTATCTGTGATGGCGAAGAAGTACGCGTGGTGCTCGATCTCCATGTTGTCCAGGATTGTAGACGCGTCAGCAACCGCAACCGGCAACTGATCTGCGGCCTCAACAAATGTCATGCTGTTCAGCTCGTCGTAGCTGAGGCCCGTCATCTCCTGGAATTTGCGAACGCGAAAATCACGAGGCAACTTGCCTACTGTGACTCCCTCCGGGGACTGCACCGTGTCGCCGTCTACAATATCCGCGTTCATCTCCGTGTCCGATGTCATACTGCGACGATTCCAGTTGGCCGAACCCACGGACAAATACACGTCGTCGATGATCACGACTTTCGTATGAATGATAAGCTTTCGCTCTGCCTTGATCGTGTAGATCTGAAACTTATCCGGGTACTTTTCTCGAATGGGCGAAACCATCTCGTACAGATACTTTATGTACCCTCCGTTGGCAAGCATTTTCGTTTGCGGATTGGCAATAACTACCAGGCGCTGGATCGTCGGCATCACCTCCATTATCGCATCAAGAAGCTCGGTCACGAGGATGAAGTACTGGTCTTCGATGTAGATGAAGTTTTTGGCGTTCTTGATGGCTTTAATGCGTGCTTGAAACAGCGAGGTCTCCCCACGCGGAGCAAACTCCGTGTAGTGCTTGTATTTACAGCTAAAGGTCCGCGTGATCTGGACGCTCTGGTTACCAAGGTTGCCTGTTGTGTTGCTGCTGGCATAGTTGAGCGGCGGGATCTGTCGATATGGCGGGTTTTCGAAGTCAAGCAGGTCATCAACGATGCCACGGCTCGGCAAATAGTCCGAATTCCACCGATCCATGAAGTTTTTCGCGACATCTTTGGCGGCAGGTCCGTGGATCCGAACATGACCATCAATCCAGCCTTTGTTCTTAAACGTGATACCAGTAGCATCTCGAAGAGCGCTATTGTTGTGGTAGATGGTGTCCCATCGATCGTTGGCGAGATCCAGTCCACCCACGTATGCTATCGGTTGCTCACCGCCGTTCGAAGGTGTATTTGATATGATTGCCAAAGTTTTCTGGTGATGCGATGACACGATGTAAGGAAGGCGATCGTCGAAAATGAGCTTCGCTGCAGCTGCATTTGCCAACGACGCTGGAATGCTGTTAATTGCATCACGAGCCTTGACATTGAAAGACTTGTATTTAAGATTGTGCCAGTTAAGGATGTTGACATTGCCACCCCGCTTCACAATATCGGTGAAGACTTTGCCGACACCAGTCGTAGCTCCAGTAGGATCAACGTCGGGTTTCAACGGAACGAGAGCTGTTACGTATGCGCTGAGCATGACGCGGTCGCCCACCTTCGTGTTGCTTAGGTCGTCATATACAGCGTTGAAGAATTCATTCGCCACCGTGTAGGATGTCACCGCGTTGCCTGTGGAATAGACTGCCATATCGCGTCGAAGTATGCCGCCGCGCGAGTCAGTGATCTCCTGCTCGGTGAGGAACCAGTCCGTGGCGTCAAGCAGGGGTTGCTGCGCTTGCACAGTTGGTGTTTTTCCACCTACGGATCCATGAGATGCCGAGGGCGTTGAAGAACCTGAAAAAACGGCAAACGAATAGATGAAGACAACTATAAGTCTGGTGCTTGCGCACTTGGGGGCCATCTTAAGAATAAGCTGTAAGAGTCTCTCCATCTCGTACTGGACGATCAGGCCTGGCTTCGGAATTGTGATGAACCGCCTGTGCACCTTTCACCACGGAAAGCTGTTAGGTCTCTGATACTCTCTGGCTTCCAAATATTCGTAAAAAATTGGCACCCTAACACTCCAATTCACCTGTTTACAAAACGTGAGCTAGTTTAATAATTGTTTTTCTAAAAGGTGCTCACTTTTCTGCCATTTTGGTAAGAGATGCAAATAACATGTAGGCTAACAAAAGAGCTGTTATTATAACTGATATATAGCTTGGATAATTTGAGCATCTGTGCACTTAGTCCACAGTTATAATAGGTTGCTGCAGGCTCGAAACTCATGGCCGATCCGTTTGTATTTAAAGCGCCAGTCTGCGAAAGCGTTCGTGCAGGTTATCGTGCTGTCCTCGGTCTGCTAACAGTTCCTTCACCTGCGCACAGACTGAGAGGCCTCACCTCGACTGCTAATTGGCATTTTATGCTTCCTCTCACGTGCAATAGCCCGTCGGCGAAGGGCAATGAGTCTGCTCCTTGCCTTCGTCCGTCCCATTTTCAAGCAGAGGGGTTTCAATGCTTTTTTGATAAAAACATCACTAAAGCTGCTGAGTAGATAGCAGCAACTTCTAATGCGGAAGTATACCGAGTCTAGTTGGTTTCTTTTTATAAGCATTGCGAGCAGTGCGACTGGGGGCAGCGAACCCGCAGCTGACATGAGGACCATTGCCTAACTTGTGGAATCGTTTTGGGGAGTCGTGCACACACGCACTAACTGCGTCTATGTTTGGGCTAATATACATCGTATCAGTTCGAGTTATTTAACACTACATGTATGGTGTTTTATGATAGCACCTTTTAGCATATTCTGCATATTTTAGCATACTGGCAAAAGAGTGGGCACCTTTTAGGGGGAAAAAACAATGATAATTGCAAGGCCTTGGTCCGATAACAGCATCATCTCGCTACTGTACATAATACTGTTCTTGTACATGTACAGTGCCAGTTCACAAGTACCGGTACAGTGTACCACCAAGTTGGCGCCGCCAACACACACGGTTAGCGACAGCACTGTCTCTTTATCACCGGCTGCTGCAAATTTCGGCTGGACATATAACCTACACTGAGTTATAGAGTTCACATAAAAGGGCCATTCTCCGCCGGGGCAGGAACTCGGCGTGTTCGCCGCACGCGTTCTTCAAACAGAAGCCTCGTTACGCAGCAGTCCGAGTTGCTTTCCTAAATGTACTTCTGCAACCTTCAGCTAAGCCGATGTGGCAATGAGGGGGAAATAAGACACCGTGTGGTCTATACGGCTCACTATGGTCACGGCCCGTGTTTTGTGCGTGGGATCGGGCTCCGTGCACGCACCCCCGCCGCTGCATAAACTGTTATTATTATAGTTCTCTTGGAAGCGCCTGTCATATGTGTGTGTTGGTGTGTGTTATTCAGGGTCTGGTCGGTGTTCTTCATATTCTCTCACTAACGACACAGGAGGAACAGATCAGGGATTCGAAGCACATGCGGTTTTCACTGACGTGGATTAAGTAAGCCTGTACCGTGGTAGTACTGTACCTGTACTCTACATACCTATGGTTTATTACTGAATTTATTAAAAAAATAATATGTGTAAAAATAAAATTGCATTTATCAATTTGAAGATGTACAAGCTGCTTCACTATCGAACTCTGGATAATATGCATACATGTAGCAGACGCGAGTTGAGCCACTCCTCTCTGCTAAAAGGTCTACTGTATCTATTTAAAGTAACTAAAACAACATCCGGCGCAAGTTGCAACAGAGTGGCCAAAGGCACGTGCCTCTACAGTATTGAAGACTGCAGTATACAGTACCTTGCCGATCCTTCTTTGCTCCCACAACACAACGAAGCAGTTTCATCATGTTCAATCAGAATTCGAGAACAAATGAGGAATTTCCATAATCCAGTAGAAAAGTAATGGATTGTCCCCCAACCTTAGCACAGTAGAAATCAACTACATGTACAGTAAGTACGTATCATCCGCAACGTGCGTACTTCCTGGATATTTACGTCTCGTGATTCGCAAGAGGACACGCGAATCACGAGACGTAAAAGAGGCTCAGACGACACGCGCCTCGTTGAAGTCGCGTCCGCGCCCATGGACGCCACGGCACAGCTCGAGTCGGACGACTACTTCGAGGTGCTGGGGGCTGCTGCGCTCCGCCTCGGACGCAGACGTCAAGCGCGCGTACCGGAAGCTGTCGGTGCAGACAAGAACCGCTCGCAGCCACGCGCCGAGGAGTTCCTTAAGCAGATCAGCAAGGCGTACGAGGTGCTGAGCGACCCGGAGAAGAGTCCACGTGAAAAAACTTCAAATTCTAGAATACAATATGGGTTTTCGCTTTACAAACTGTGTAGCAAACTAATTAAATGCACATTGACTAAATAGAAATTCTGAACCGATAGAAAGTTAGAGAAATAGCCAAAAATACATGCGTAAATGTTTATTAACGTAGCCTAATACTACACCATTGCACGGCGTTATTCTCAAAGTCAACACTCAAAATCAAAATGTGAACGCTCAAATTCAAATGATTGCCAGATTTAATACGTTATGAAAAGTAATAATCTATCCAATCTAATTGCATACAGCTAACTACCA
>BSXT01002935.1:0-13183 GCA_030267785.1 Phytophthora fragariaefolia
CATGGCAAGGAGTTCCTTGTCATGTACTGGGTAGTTGCGTTCAGCTGGCTTCAGCTGACGCGACCGGTAGTAGACCACACGATCACGTCCCTCGTGATCGTGTTGCATCAAAGCGCATCCGATTGCAAAATCGGATGCATCACACACAACGTGGAATGGACGATCTTGGTCGGCCACCGCCAAGATCGGCGCCTCAGTCAAGCCCTGCTTGACTGCATCGAAGGCCTGCTGACACTCAGCAGTCCAATCCCACGCAGCATCCTGCTTTAGGATCTGCAACAACGGGCGAATATCGCCCGCGTAGTTGCTCACGTACTTGCACAAGTACGTGGCGAGTCCAAGGAACTGCCTCAGTTCTTTGACATTTGAAGGCGTAGGCCATTCATTGATCACCCTGACCTTTCCTGGGTCAGGGCGTACGCCGTTCTTCCCTACGAGACACCTAAGGACGGGTATCTCGCTAGCCCCGAAGATGCACTTCTTCAGGTTTGCATAAAGTTTGTGTTTGCGCATGAGCGCAAACAACTTGAGGAGATGCTCCTTGTGCATCTCCACATCCGACTTTCCGTTCACAGCCCTGCTGTGAATGAATACATCGTCGAAATAGCTCGGTGCGAAGTCGCGCACCGAGCGCAACAAGTTCGTGACGCATCTGTTGAACGTCGCAGGGGCATTCTTTAGCCCCTGCAGCATCACGAGCCACTCCCAGAGCATGCCGCTTGGAGTGCTTACCACCGTGCGAGGAATGTCGCTCTCACGCATTAGGATCTGATAGAATCCATCTCTCAGATCAAGAGCACTGAAGATAGTGCTCAAGGCCATCGAATCGATGGTCACATCTTTTCGGCCTTCTTGACACAGAATGTGGGCGCGCTGTGCGGGAACTTCGATTCCCGCACTTGCCCAGCCTTATGACGACTTTCAAAGAAGTCGTCGATTGCCTTGACTTGCTCTCGCGGCTGTGGCCACTGCCGCGTCACGCAGTACTTCGTTCCCGGCACGAGATCAATCTCGTGCTGAACACCCTTGTCCTGCGGCAACTCCGCAGGGATATCGTCCGGGAGTACATCCTTGTACTCGAGCAGGACCTCGTAGACGGGACTCGACTTGAGTGAGTCCCAACTCTGCTAGCATCACTTTGGTGTGGATCTTGTCCTAGTCACTCGAACATGTACTCTATGTTTTGCTCGGCATATTGATCCTTGTTCACCAAAAGCACCGCTTCATCTACCCATTGAATTACTTGTACTCGATCGTCTTTGTACGTGCCACGACGGGGGATTGGTTGTTTATCCGAGTGTTTGCAGCATTAATATCGATACTTGAGCGTGAGGACTCCGGAAATGCATGTAGACGAATCCGTGTTTGCGCGGTGTGTCTGTGAGCGAGCCTCCTGCGCCTTCACCCACATACCGTTCGATCATCTTGCAGGAGAAAATTCCTCGTGGCGTCACTTCGAAGAATGAATGAGGAGTCTGCTCGGCGGTAGGTACTTCGTATATGGCAGACTGCCATTGGCAGCGATAACGTCTGGGAATTCGAAACTGCTGTCTTTTCGTTAACAAAATGCACTCAGACAGAAAAAAACTCCCTGATTTGCCGTCTGCGATTTTTGTGTTAAGCTTATTTTCTGTGAGGTACGGTATAAGGGGACTTCGTTCCAATTCTTAAATCCGTGCAAAATTACGTAAGAAAAGCCATAATTCACACACAAGGTGGTCGAACCCTACCAGTAATGATGTTCATGGAACCTATGATTATGCAATCTATCATGAAGAAAATACCCTATCTTCTTACTGGTGGCAGTGTCATGCTGCATCTTTTGTGGTGCTGCAGCCGACCGACAGGTGCAGATCGTGGAGCTGGACGGACTGCAGCTGCTGCTGCCGCTCACCAAGTCCACGGACACGGAGGTGCAGCGCCTGGCGGCACACGCTCTCGCCAATCTCTCGTTTATTGCTTTTGCTGTAGTGTGTATCTAACCACTACAGTAGTACTGCCAGTCAAATTACTCTGTTCTTCAGGTATATTAGTAGGTGAACATTTTGGGACAAACACCTCAAGTACCCATCACCGTGAAAATATGTTTTGAAACCCAGTTCTGGCTCTAATATTGTCTAACTCCGATAACGCCTCCGCGGCGATCGCTACCCAATAGTGCCGACAGCATTTGAACTGTGGCTCCCCACTCCTCATTACGTCCAAAATTTCGCGGCGTGATCTTTGCGTAGTCCTCAATACTGATGCGCTTGGAATTCTGTTGCATATAGTCAATAATTTGGCCCACTAGATCATGATTTTTAAGCTTCATCGCAGCATTCAAACCAAAAATGCAATCTGATGCGTTTAAGTGCACATCGTCATGCAGCATCGATGCAAATAATTGCATCGCCAAGTCTCCCTCCATCGCGTCACAAAATAACTTGAACACAGCAACGCGAGCGAACGGCTTGGGCTTTATTCTGTTCTCCTTGAAATAGTCCAACATCTCCGCACAATCGCCAATGCGCTTGTGCTTAGCCAGCGCAACTAACAAATTAGTAGCAGTATTTTCTGTTAAACCTGAGCCATCAGCATTGCAAATATCGTCGAAAACCTCCAGTGCAAGGGATACCTCGGCAGGTTCGGGTTGCATATCGTGGACCCTTTCTTGAACCAAATGCAAGCCGCCGTCAACTGGACTATCTCGTTTTATCAGCATCAAATCCGATGGCAGTTTTTGTTCAGAAGCCTGATCACGCAGCCACAACTGCTTGCGAACATACCAGTATAGAGATTTATCAGGAAGCTCATACGTGAGCTTGAGGGCGCCATACCAGTCCGAAAACCCAATTTGTCGGTTATTCTGGATCAAGTCCACGCTTAATTGGCAAGCCATTAGACGATCTTCACGGGTGCTCATGTAATAATCAATCAGTTCACGGTAAGGGTCTCCACTATAGTTCTGCATCTGCTTCATATTACCACTGAGAAATGCCGTTGCTTTATAAATCAAGCCTGTCCGGATGTACGCCAGAGCTACATACCTGTAAGTCTTCGAGCTCCATTTTACTCCATGCTGCTTCATATCATTAGCGAGTGCGAGAGCACCATCACTCTGGCTTGTCTCAAGGAGTGCCTCGAGAGCTGCATTGCATGCGAATTTACCCCACTTTGCTTCGTGGTTTTCGAAAAATTCTAGTCCGCATAATGTCAAGTCCGTATCTCCACTATAAGTGTGTGCCTTCACCACCGCACCCAGCGACGGACTCGCCATCGTTGCACGCAGATTTCCCGGCATCTCCTTGAAAACCAGCATCACGTCACCCCAGCGACCTTCCTTCGCACACGAGGAAAGTGCTGCCCGGAATTCATTATTGGAAATAGTCACGTGCTTGCTTTGCATTGCGGACAATATCTCCAGCGCTAGGTCCGAGTGATAGGTCTTGAGTGCAAAGCTAGCCAGAGATTGAAGAGCGAATGTGGGTACATCTACTCCATGATGCAGAGCATCACGTAGCATATCATATACATGATCTTCGCAATCTTCGACGTGAAACCTACCAGCTTCGGTTACACCAACCTTTTGCTCTCCTGCTTCGGGCACCAAGACTTGGAATATGGTAGTGATAATTTCTTGTCGATGTAACTTGGACGCTGCAGACAGAGCCCAACCATACACCCATGGCTCAAGATTGTACCCACCCTTGGATATTTTTTCAAATATTTGCAGCGCATACTCAAACTCTTTTGCTGTACAAAACGCAACAAAAACTGCTAAGTCTGAAAGCAGTTTTGTTGTGACACCGTGCTCCTTGAAGTAGTTAACCATGTCAATGCAATCGTAAATCCTCCCGTGATTTGCCATTGTAACAAGGAGTGTTGTTGCTAAGTTAGTGCTCAAACCCTGGCCTCCACTTTTCCGTATTTCGTCAAAAGTAGTCCGCGCCCGTAACGGGTCCAATAACTGTGTGGTAGGTGGACTGGTAGTTTGTTTCTTTGTTCGAGATCGGTTTGTACTGGTAGATGCATGAAACGCGTCTTGACTATTATAGTTGTTGCTTGCCGTCACTACCCAGTCCCGAGAGGTGTTATCGATCCGTGACCGGAGGGGCTCTGGCATAGAATTGTACAGCCTCATCACATCACTCCAACGCCCACATTGTCCGTACGCATTCAACGCCGACCCATATACATCTAGCGTAATATGCATACCTTCATTTTTCATCATGGACAAAACGTCTATTGCCAGCTCTAACTCGCCAGATTGGTTTGCGAATGCAGCCAGTGAACGAAGAGCAACTTTTGACAGCTTCACTCCTCGATTGCGAATACCATTCATCACAGCATGCACTCCCTTTCCACTTGTCTCCATTTTTTCTCCATTGAAACCACTGCCTCCACCAAGCAAACGTCGTAAAACATACATCATTAGATCGTTTCTTTTCATCTTGATCGCTGCATCCAATGCTTTCCCGTACATCTGCGGTGAAACAGTAGTCCTCCCTTTACATAAGGTCTGAAACACTTGCAGGGCAGCATCATAGTGGCTAGCATCACATAGCGCATGAAATGGTTCAGTGTTTGAGCAAGGAAATAGGCCTTGTTGTTCGCAATATTCCAAAAGCTTTGTGCACTCCGCAGCCTCCCCGTTGTTGGCAAGCCGTGAGAGAAGTGCGAAAGCTTCTTTCTCGGTCAGCTTCTCACCACCTGTATCCCACTTATGAATTGCTGATTTTACTTCTGGAGATATTGTCGTGGAGTCGGTTGATCCACTTTCTCTGTGTTTGAACCCTGCCTCACTCTGTAATTGCACAGCTCGTTGCTCGTGCAGCTCTACGGGTTCCGGTAGAAATAGCCGTGGGGGAATGAGCGCTTTCGCTGGTCTATCGAGCTGCAATTGCTTGCGGAAACACCAGTACATCGTTTGATCTGGAAGACCAACAGACAGCTCTAGAGCGGTCTTCCAGTCGGGAGGTTCCAGCTTTAGGCCATTCTGAATCATTTCTAGATAAAGTTTGCACGCCTCCACTGAATCTCTGCGCACATTTGTGTAGTACATAGCGAGTTCGCGATAACATTCTATAGCTCTATCCTGGATGACCTCCGCATTTGCAAACAGCATTTCCTTGGCATCCTCAGCGCTGCCGATTTCGATATGCGCCCGCGTTAGTATTTTAAAGGTGATAGAATTCCACTCCACATCGTTTTGATTCATCTCTTTGGTGAGTGCAAACACCCTGTCAAACTGACGGGTCTGTAGAAGCGCTTCAAGCGCCGCATTACACGGAGATGTGTTCCACTTCCCCGCCATGTGCTGATGAAAAATCTCCAACCCACGCAACGTCATGTATCGCTTCTCACTTCGAGTGTGCGCTGTAATAATCAAATTAAGCGAGCCACTGTACAGCTTCGGACGAAGGTTTTCAGGCATTTCCTCGTATACTTTCACCAGGTCCGTCCAGCGCTCTTCTTTGCCACACGCCCCCATCACCGACGCGTAGAAATCCACCGAAACATCGTTACCTCTCCGCTTCATCAACGACAGCACCTCCAGCGCCAGATCCGCCTCGCCAGCTCTGTCCGCAAAAATGGCCAGTGACCGAAGTGCGAACTCGTCCATCTCGCCGCCCTGTTCACCCACTCGACGCAGCATATCCCGCACGCGCTCCCCACCGACATCACAATTCTTCGACGCCAACCGCCGAAAAGTGTTCGCCACGACGTCCGATCTGTTCAACTTGCTGGCCACATGCAGCGCCCTCCCGACCATCCACGGCTTCAACTCAGCGTCATCCCTCAGCAAGCTCTCAAAAAGCTGCAGCGTTGGCAGCAACTCGCCGGCGTCGCTCAGAACTCGGAACGCCTTGGCCCGAGCCGATGTCTCTGTCCGCAGCAGATTCTCGCGGCAGAACTGTAGGAGGCCGATACAGTCCCCGATTTTCTTGTGCTTGGCGAACGCCTGCAGCAGCGTCGTCGCCTCGTCGTCCGAAAGCACGGCGCCACTCGCCTCCTGCGCCATGACGGTGACGGTGGCCGCGGCGTCCGAGAGCGAGTCCTTCAGTCGGCCCAGCAGCGTCTCGGAGCCATTTTGAAGCGAAAACTTGCGCGATTCCAGCGGTGATTGCGCCGCGCAGTACGCGGGGAGGAGGCGCTTATTTACTGCATGGCGCGCGGGGCGCCGCAGCAGCGACGACGTCGTCACGCGGCGCAGGTTCCGGTGAGCTGCCAGCATACCGCGCCGTGTTTGACCACCCGTCGAATTTGACGGTTGGTAGTGTAATTTTTGCAGTAGAGATAGATATTTTGATACTTCTCTGTCCCACCAATTTATAAGTAGTTTGGGTTTTTGTGAACCACTTAAAATTGTTAGAATGATTTCATTGGTTAAAATAGTATTGGCAAAGGCGGGCGTAAGACCACCGTAAAAAGGTTGGTGGTAGACATTAAATCAACACCTACCAAGATAACCCGCACAGTCGCGGCCAAGGACGCATACGCGCATTGCGGTGGCAGTCTTCCTTACCACCTTAAGTAAAGAAGGCCGCATCCACTACAGAACTATAGCGAGGGCCAATTGGCTCTTCAAGTAGAGCTGCGCTTCTATAGAGACCATCTGAAGTTTACGCATGTTCCCCGCATCACTTGTACAACCTTGGCGGGCGTACCCGCAGAAGAAGACCCGCCTCAGCACCAAGGAGGGGGAGGATTGCAGCAGTGCCGTTCAGCTCCACGACTTCAACTGTCGAAAACGGCAACACAGCCAGATTCTCAATCAATAAAACAATGTCAATATTTGCTAATTCCGTCCCTAAACCTTTATATGTTGATGATTAGCTGAAATTATCCTGTGATTTGACGCATATCGTCATAACAGGCAATTAAACCTGACCTTTTTGGGCGCCTAATAGAGAGTGTTCCGCACGTTTCTGGCAGTTGTGCTGCATCGGATGTGGTCACCAAGCCAGAGTGAACATCTGGTAACTTTTTCTATTAATATCGCTAATTTGCCATGTAATTACGAAATTAAACCTTATTTCTTTCAAAAATGTTTTCGCGTTTGTGTTGTTATTTACTTGCTGAACGCTGTTATTAACCTGCAAAAAATATGACAAAAAGGGCGCTACTGTGAGCTTTTAAACGCGGCTAGCCCCGTCTTCGGCTCGTATGTGTAGGTGAATCTATGGTTCAAAATATCAACTACCTATAAATTGGTGGGACAGAGAAGTAAGGAAGATGTAGCCATGTGGTAGGGGTGAGTCCTGCGGCAGGAGTTGTACCAAGACAACTCCTGGTATCGGACCAAAGGAGCGCAGCGTCATTCTAGTCAATAATTCTACGTCACGGTAAACCATTCATGCTCAAGGGGTCGTAGTCTTTCATAATTTCCGGTGGCAGCTACGCGCATATCTAGGGCATATTTAACGTTTTGTACCGTTTAAAACCAAATGTGCCATTCATAATATGGTGGAGTGTGCACATTTTTCATGCATTTTTTGTAGTTCTTCTGTCCGGAAATATAGGAGAGTCTTTGTTCATCTGATTAGGTTAAGTCAGCCATAACCGGAGTGCTGCGTGATTGGCAGAAATTACTTAACCATATGGGTACGATTTCACCAGGTCGCCGACGTGGTTATATGGGGTGGGCGTCTGGTGAAGTACCTCGACGACAAAATTTCACTCTGGATGAGTTTGGGTGAGAAGGCGGCAGCGCTAGCAGCATGTAGCGCTGCTAGCGCTGCGGCTGGAGCTGTGGCTGTGGTCATCAAAAAGAAAGCTAAAGCGAATAAGCTCACAGATAGACTTCAAAGGCCTCATACACGATGATACGGGTGACGCATGATTCCCCGCGAACCTGCGCTGCAGCAAGATCATTTTCCAGCGTTTGATGGACCTTTTAGTTCGAAGCACTTCGCGTTCAGGACAACTTCTGCGCGAACGAATAGCTATGCTAAGCGTATTGGTGGTGGTACTGTACTTCTATGCCTCGTCCGGAAGCTATGGAGCTACTGCTGCTGCAATGGGGATGAACCAGTCAGTACTGTTTGAGGCTGTTGGCGACTTCCCCGAATTTCTTGTGAGCCTGTTACCAGAGTGTCGTGTAGGATCACAACGAAAGTTCCCCGTTCCGTATAGGAACGAGCCCTACCAACAACTCTCTCCCTTCTCCGAAAGGTCGGTTGAGTTTTGTTGGGATAAAATCTGAAGACCAGATCCGATCCCTTACACCGGGCTGGACGATGCCTCTGTGCACTGCCGGTTAGGTAGGTGTACCCTCAAATGTGCACCACGAACCACGAGCGAGGGTTCGGATGCACTTAGGTTCGCGTTTTCACGCTATCCCACTGTGGTCCCTCAGTTAGGAAGGGTACCGGGTCAGTCAAGACCTTGTACAGGGGATCTGAAGGAAACCCTCGGCGAAAGTCCAGGTACGCTGGGGGGCTCTGCCTCGCACCCAGCAAACACACTCATAGGCTTCTCTCTGCCTCGACAGTCGGCCACTACTCCCTCTTGGCCTTACCAGGATGAACTCTCGGTCAATGTACTTCGAGTTCACCGGCAGCCATTAACCCGCCGAGGCCGAGTGTATCCAGGCCCCACAGCTAAGCTAGCTAGGCTTACCGTGGACGGACTTGACCCTTTTGGCTTGGGGAAAATTTCTGCTCTGATTTAATAATTAGGGGTTCTGTAGCTCCATGTGTATCTAATCCTAGATCCCTATACAAATATCAAGTGTGAACAGAGCCTTCGGCTAATCACGCGATCGACGACTCGGGCTCCGTACTAATAATGTACCCGCCACTGCTTAAAACACCCTTCGCAATACTGACTGCTCAGAGTGGCTCAGTCGGTTTTGAATTAGGACCAACTGAGCCCTCTGAGCACCTGTCACTCAAACGCGGTAAATATGAATCTTGTCTATCCGGGCCAATCAGGAGGTCTGGTGGCATTTCACCCGAAGGTTCAACACCGTTAGACCTCGGCGTGGAGCTTTCCGCGTCCGGTCGAATTCCAACACCTCAAGAGGTAGTCACCTTCACTGACCATTTAGACAGGTGGCGACGGATGGAGGCGCAATTCAAAGAAAACAAGGCTTACCTGGTGTTACCGGTGCCATCGATGGATCGCTAGTTCACATTCAGCGCCCAGACGACTATGAGGGGTTCTATTGCAGGAAGTGCTACCCGGCTATCAATGTTCAGGCGACTGTCGACGCTGATTTAAAGTTTATGAGTGTGGATTTGTTTTCAGGTTCTTGGTCGGACAAGGAGATGTGGGAGTTCGCTCCTTCAAGCCACCAATATTGCGCAAAGATGCCAATTTGAGACTCAACTACTGGGGGATTCGGGATATACACTTCTTCCTTGGCCCATCGTTCCTTATCTCGAGCACGAGGAAGGTGGACTGCTCTCGCGCAAGCAGAGGCAGTTCAACTATAGGCACTCAAGTACACGAATGACAGTAGAGAGGACGTTAGGAAGGTGGAAAGGTAGATTTCATCGATTGAACGTGATGGCTGAGAAAACAGTGAGTAAAGCGTGCAGCATCAGTGCCGCAACTATGGTGCTGCATATTTTTTTTTGAAATGCTGGTTGATGACACCGCCATCGATGAGGTTCGCGAACCCGTCGATTCTACAATTGCTGAGCCGGACACATTTTCTGCCGAACAACTGAGAGCGATCGCGAAGTCGAAGCGTGACCGACTCATGTCAATGGTTACCGGCTAGCTTTTCCCCGATATTCGCCAGCTGCACGAGCATTTGCTGCATCACCTGCACTTAAAGCTGTTGCTGTTCAAGAATCCGTGATACCGTTTCTGTTTGATGACGCTGCTGTTCAATGAGGACTTGCAGCAATGCTCGACTTAAAGCCCCAGATTCCTCCACCCCGGACTGGCTGCTTTGAGAAATCGCGGAAGCTACCTTTGCAATACGCTCTGAAAGCATGTGTAGCGGGGCTACACATTCGGTCAGCCTCCACAGTCGTGCAACTAATGGATACATTCGGGTGGGCCACATTGCAGTGTTGCCACCATTCATAGTAGGTATCAATACTATGGGCAGAAAGCAATAGATATCTGCCAATAAGGAACATGCATTAGGACGGAGATTCTGCCAACCACTCGATGGTAGATCCTCTTTTTATAGATATCATTTTTAGGAGGCAAGGCCACAAGTTCTCATTTCTACCAAAAAGGTTATTAATAGTCTTTATTTAGATTTAACAATACTTGCAGAGCCACGTATACTTATTCTAAATAATGTACACCTACGCTCCCTCCTACACGTCGCGCACATGTGTAAGCTAAAGTAGTGGGCTAAGTAAGCCCACTACAACATGTGCATGCCTTCTGCGACGTGTTCACCTTGCGTCTTGCTATTTTTGTTGCTGCGCTGTTGCGGCGGAGGTGGTGGCTGGTCTCTTGGCGTGTTTTGTGCTACTGTTGGCAAGCCAACGTCGCCTGTGTGAGCAAGAATCGGGGCGTGCGGTCGGGAGCTCCGCTGAGATGGTTGGACTGGGCGGTATTAATGAGTCCGGGTCATCGGTGTACCTACTTTAGCACAAAAACACACACTATCTGACCACCAACAACCTTCCTGGGGCAAAACCAACCACTTTTACTCGTCATTGACCGCCAACAACCACTTTCTTGGTGGCAAGCAACCTCCGCCGCCTATTTTTGTATTTGGTGCACAAACGTGAAACCAAAATTATCACGCGATTTGTCTACCCGCGCACTACGGCGCCGTGTCCTCCAGTCTGGAGGCTCCAGACTTAGTCCGCTCTGGACCAGAGCGGCCTTTTAGTGATTCCATTTCGAATGCTCTAGCGTGCACCCACACGAAGCTGGTCTATACTACTCACTATGTACTATAATAGTTCTAGCTTAGAGAAGACGCGCGATCAACGGCTAAACAAATGAACTGCAGTGTTTCCATTGCTTACTGAAACTCATAACCGATCTAGGTACGCTCAAAGATTCACGGTATGCTCACGGCATTCGCAGAATTAAACTAGACGGATCCATACATACGAAGAAAAACTTTCTGGGCGAGGTCGGGAGCTCGGCATAATCTGGCAGACATGACCGTATTTAAGGACACGGTTACTATACCTCTTTAATGGTGCGTGAATGTTGTCGTACTTAAAAGCACCATTACGAAAGCGAATGCCGTCCAGCCATTCGACCCGTCACTTCCATTTTAGCTAATTGGGCTGTGCCCCAGAACACGTATTGAGCTGGCTGCAAAACAAAATGCCCCCAAAACAATGCTGGACAGAGTTAGAACGGTTTAACGAAGAACGCGACTTTATTAAATTTCGCTGGGAGAACTTTTGTTGCTCCGCTGTGTCTTGGGTGCGAACGCATTGGTGCGTCATTTGTCCTGGAGATCACGAGATGGTCGAGCGGCGGCTTCGATGTAAGAGCCCCAACTGCAAGGAAACTCTTCCGAAATGTCCTCTGATATGGAAAATACAAGTTTGTTCAACATCATCGTGCTGGGTCGTGTTTAGCAATAGTAAACCTCACTCACGAGGAAGTGATCCGTGTTCCCAACCGCCCCGACCGCAGGTGACACCAGAAATGCGAGAATTTATTCAGCGCATGGATGATAAATCTGTCCCACCTCGTCTAATTTGGAGTAACCTACTTAGGGCACCAGAAATCCCGACTCCAGCTCTGGGGTTTCCATCATGCGCCCAGATACTAAGAAATCTCAAGTACAATAGATGGCTACAAGGAACGAAAAATTGCATTTTAAGGACTCGCCAGCTTGTACGCTCAAAGGTGTTTGCTTCGGGTATGAACCCCGAAACTGCTTTCGTGTTTGGAAACCGGGAGGATGATGAAGGCTTCCCTTTTGTTGGAAATGGCCAAGACGAAGAACCTTTAATTCTTGGTATTACGTCTTTGAAGCTAATGATGAGTATTGTTGCTCTTCAAGCCAGAGAATCGTTTTTAATTTTTCACTTAGATGCAACCTTTAAGCTCAGTGACCTTGGTTACCCTGTGATAACATGTGGATTTACGGATAGAAGCCGTAGTTATCACCTCGGTGCCGTATTCATTGTCAGTCAAAGAACGCAGCATGAGTATTACGAGGCGCTAGGTGCCTTTGCTAGGACTTTTCACAAGTATACCAGCTTTACGCTACGTGTGGATGCTATAATGGGCGATGCGGAAGACGCCCAGCTAAATGGGTTGCGTAGGATTCGAGAGTTTTCGACTAGCCCGTATTTGATGTGTTTTTTCATGTTCTTTACAATGTCCGCAAGCGTGTACGGCATTTCCCTGACTCGATAAGAGGAATTGTATACCGTGGAATTCTAGATATGCACTTTACTTCTGATCATAGACATTTCTTATCGGAGTGGCGTAGGGTGTGCCAAGAGTGGCAGTTTCATCCGAGACTGCAAAATTTCGTACTTAGTATTGTACTTCTATGCTCAGTGGGTGCAAAGTAGGTATTGGCGATGGCAGATTTACCACTCTCCAGGTGGCTATGCCACAACAAACAATCCTTGTGAAGTTTTTAATGCAAGCATCAAGCGGTATACCTTAAGAAAAGCTTCCGATACGTATCGGCTGATTAATAAGTTGCTGATTATAGCTGAGGAATATTCAGCGTGTGTGCCGCCAGCCCACACTTCAGCTTATGTTCAACCACCTGACGACGCGAAGCGTCTTGCACGTGTATTAGTTAAAACAAACAGAGTAGCGGTTTATGCTACAGAAAAAAAATATGTTGTCCGCGTTCTATATCTTGGAGACGAATCAATTGAAGCCTTCAAGGCTCAAGATATAATGGAGTTGTCGGAAGCCAAAATTTCGGAGAGTGTCATGGTTACTGCACGAGGTTCTGTGGATTCGCTTACCGATACTGAAAAAGCTAGTGCTGCAAAGTTTTATAGATCTGCGGTTAAGTGGTCGATTCGCAGAGCTCATCATGTTGGGATGCCTATAGTAGGGTGGGTGGTCAACTTGAATACCATGAGGTGTTCATGTTTATATTTCAAGAAGTTTATCTTTTGTGCGCACATAATTTGTGGACGGGCTGCTTACGGCTTAAGTTTCCCAGGTATAAATGGAAACAATTTGAAGTTTAAAGACCGGAGAGTACGGCAAAAGCGCCGACCTGAGCCAGCTGCACCACTGATACGTCCACCGTCGACCGCTATTTACGGGGAGATGAATATCA